>OX401408.1:14618999-14706499 GCA_947846245.1 Cerastoderma edule | reverse complement strand
CTTGAACTATTTATCCCCACCCCTTCTTCAAGCACTATAAACACTGTGCAACGACATATTGTTATGAAGGTGTTAAGTAAAATATTCATTATGTCAAAATGTGTTGTTTTATTCCTTTGACATTAAATCTACTGTGTAAATACGTGATAGATAGGCTCTGGTTACGCGGTTTTCACATGCAGGTCGCTGATAGCATGTACCCGATGAACACCCAACGTAATACTTCATGAGTAACTTTTTAAACACTAGTTGCAGTAAGTATATATGTTTGGTGTTCATAGGACTGAACATCACCGATCCAACACAGGTGAAGGAAATAGTTTGTTATAGTTTCAAGGAAATCAACTACAAGTTTTATCGGTCCGACGTCAGGCGTTTTACGCTAGGCGGCTCCAATCACAATTTTATAAATCGAACTTTTAACCCTTTCCCAAACAATAACGACATTTGACCAGTTTGTTGCAGATATTGTGCAAAACATTGTGGGAAAAGGAGCAATTGATTGTGACGAGCAGTTTGTCCTTTTCCCACAATGTTTTCTGCCCTATCAGAAGATTATTTTCCAATTTCATCATATTTTGAAATGTCGTCTGCAAACTCTTTCAATTTGGAACAGTCGAAAATTTGTTGTTTGGGAAAGGGTTAAATGATCCTTATTCCTGTTAGATTCGATTCAAAACAAAACATGAAATGATTTCCGTTCATTTTGAAGGAAAAAAAGTATATATATATATTTTCATTTTTGGTAACACTACAATCACGTAATAGGCCTACTTAAACAAAATAAGCGAATTAATAGATAACAAAAACAAGGATGTTATTTTAGAAGAACCATATCGGACTATGCTTCAAATGCTGGTTTGCAAAAGACATCTTATCCAAGCATATCTTCACCGAATCTGTATGTGAAGAGAGCTCAACTTAGTACAACTCGACTTTACAGTGGAAGACGCGTACTTCATCCCAAACTGTGTACATAATGCGATGACCTTTGACCCGCAAGATATCCGTGGGAATCTCGCGGCCGGTGGTAAACAACATGGACGGCGATTGTTTATTTTTGAGCATCGTCGATGTTTCTTGATAGATAACTCGCATATAAGAGGTGTACTGGATACTTGTGTGGGCTGAGACGATTCATAAATGATTTATGTATGTATTTCAAGTTTCCGTTTATTTTTTGGTCCCTTTGAAAACGAAAAATCGCAAGTTAAAAGCACTGAGTCGGTCGTTCGAAATTTTGTAACATAAAAATCACGTTGGACTTGAGACGTAGCGAAGCACGATAAATGTCCGAATGACGAAAAAAGCTTCGTTCACGGATCATTATTGAGACTAGTCCTGTAAGTCCTTATCCCACAATGTTTTCCACAGCCACCTGCAACAAACTGGTCAAATGTTGTTATTGTTTGGTAATGGGTTAAGATGGGTTACTAACAGGCATTTCCTTTATGAATTCCAGATTCCTGTGGCATGTAAGACTTGTCCTGTCTGTAAATCTCCCTCGTCTGGAAGCGGTAGACCAGTAAGATCAGCATCAGGTATGTATGTACAGGGTCTTCCCTATGCCTTTTAAGGGATGTGATACCCCAGCGCCTTAATTTCAAAATGAGCACTACCCCGGCGTCTGAACTGATCACAATGTGCTAAAAATTTTACCACAGCCACTCTGTTTGCTTTTAAAATTGTTTGTTCCATTTGTCTTGATTTAAAAAGTTTTGAATCATCTGTTAATTCCAAAAATATTCCTCAATATTCACCATTTAAGGATGCACACATAGAAAAAAGTCAATATGAGAAAGGGATACACTCTCATTTGTCACACACCTTTCCACAATCATACACCCCTGTGCTTGAAAAAAATCCTGGGGAAGACCCTGTTAATGCCCATTGCCCTTCAGCCTCAGTAAAGTACAATAGGGTCTTTCCCAGGATTCCTTCTGTCGCTAGGGTGTTCGCATAATAACAGGTACGCTCTTCCCCTGTCAATTTCTTTTTAAATATTCATCCCAAAAAAGTGAGCTACTAGGTTCACTATTGAATTTAAAGACTAAAATCAATGTGTTTCAACCAAATCAGATGTACCAAACAATGTTAGAAACAAGAAGACTGCCTGTCGGACAAATTGAAAGCCCCGTGGAAAAATAAAGGCGCTGGGGGATTGGTGATTGGTTTATTCTCACATTGAATGCTCAACATGCATTTGTTTTGAATTCATACAAGGAAGTTCATCAGTGGGATATGGTATGGATTATTCAGGAAACGATTAATTTAGATGTATAGAATCAGGATAGACAGGAAGTGATTAGTACAGGATTCAACCTGCATCACCAGGATAATATAAAACAGTAAATACGACCAAATCCTCCGCATGGGTTCAAATCCCGAGAGGGATATGGATTTTCATGAGAGACAGTCTCCCGACTGACTTAGAGAATGCCGATGGTTCTACCCGCCTTGACCAGCCCTTATGGGCAGTTGAGTATGGGGTCTTCCTCCATCATTTATAGTCGGGCATCGCTCTATAACTGAAATAATGTTGATGTGATGTAAAACCCATTTGAAAAAAAAAAAAGAAGTAAAACAGTAAATACGGCCAATGCTTTTTGCGGATTTTTTTTACAAACAAAAATAATGCGTAGATTTCTTATTATTCTAATTTCCAGCACTGCCCTTTAAGTCATTACCATACAATAAAGACATTTTACCAGTTTGTTGCAGCTGACTCTGGAAAACATTGTGGGAAAAGAAGAAATTGCTCTTAACAAGCAATTTCTCCTTCCTACAATGTTTTCTGCCCTTTCAGATTATTATTTTTCAATTTCGTCACATTTTGAAATGTTGTCTGCAAACTCTTTCAATTTGGGACAGTCGAAAATTTGGCGTTGGTAAAGGGTTAAGTCAAAATGTTAGGTCTACCGGTTATTTTGATAATGAAAATGATTCATATTGACCCAATGACATGCAGTGGTTTCTTTAACCTTTTGTTACATATGTACTTCCCTAGACTCTAATTGATTTGCTGCCGGTACCATGAAACTTATTCAAGAAAATCAATGTATCAATCAGTGTATTGTTACGTAACCACCTCACTCTCTACAGCATAGCAACAATCAATCAGGACAAGATGTAACCTCTGCGTTATTGAGCCGACTCTTTAGCTCAGTGGTTATGTCTTCGACTGTCACCCGGGAGAACAGGGATCGAATCCCCACAGGGGGCATAAAATCCAAAGTCGATTTTTCTAGCTATGCTTCGTTGCGGACATTGTTCGTAAGATGGTGGCCCGTCCGGGATTGGCCATTGAGCCATGAATTCGTCCGAAATGGACTTACAAGCCGAAATGGCTTACATGTCATCATAAATGATGACTTCTATAAGAGGGAGTGTGTTACGTAACCGCCTCACTCTCTACAGCATAGCAACAATCAATCAGGACAAGATGTAACCTTTGCGTTACTGAGCCGGCTCTTTAGCTCATTGGTTATGTCTTGGACTGTCACCCAGGAGAACCGCGATCGAATCCCCACAGGGGACATAAAGTCCAAAGTGGATTTTTCTAGCTATGCTTCGTTGTGGACATTGTTCGTAAGACTATGCATGAAGAGTCAATGGATGAATCAAATCACAATGGGAAAATTCATTTATCCAGAAAAATTCTTTATTTGTAATGTTCAATGAACATGTACTTAAATGTTGCCTTGTCTCATGCAAATGTGACAATAATAGTCACTGCAAAAGAGGTGTGAAAATGGGAATTTTTGGAGTAGTTTGTTTTCCAATTTTTTTTAACAGAGAAGGAAAAGGAAGAGCAAGAAAAGGAAGCCACACCCACAAAAATCCGAAGGACAGAACGAGTGAAACGTGAACGGCCAGACTTTTTCAATCCAATAGATTTAGACAACCAAGTAAAGAAAATGAGAAGACGAAAAGAGGTAAGTTTGATTTTAACAAAACAAGCCAGTTTCATTTTCAGAAACGAGCCAACACGTTTGATATTCACAAATGTCGTGTTTGATTAAAAACAGCCAAACAAGTTTGATTATCCGAACCAAACAAGTTTGATTTACAAAAACAATTGAACAAGATTGATGATCATAAACATGCAAATTTGATTTTCATAAACAAGGAAGTTTGATTTTCAATAACAAGCAAGTTAAATTATAGGAAACAATCAGGTTTGATAATGAGAAATAAGTCCTGTCTTCATTCATATTTTATTCATTGTCATAAAATCAAAACTAGATTCTTCTCTTCTAGAATGAATTACAACTGATGTAAATTATTTTGCACTTAATTTACCAATAATAGAGGAGGAAATAATAACCAGTGTTAACTTATTTAAAAAAAACAAAGCCCCAGGTCCATATTTTTAATTTTTTATCCAAACTTTACCAAAGATTTTGCCTTACTTACATGTGTTATTTAATGAAGGGCATGATAATTGGAGTAAAAGCATTACTACACCTCAACACAAACAGGGTAGTATGCTGGATCCAAACAACTACCGTGGTATCTCATTGATAGGCTCTATTTGTAAAGCTTATGTTAGTGTGCATAATACTAGATTGTCTAATTGGTCTGATTTGAATAATGTTATTGATGAATCTTAAGCCGGATATTGCAAACATTTTAGTAATATATATGATCTTTTCATTTTGACTTCATGAGCACAGAAATACCTATCAAACGGGCACGGTAGATTTTATTTTGTTTCTATATAGTTATAAGAGGCGTTCCATGGCATATGTCATGACAAATTATGGGATGCCATACATGGCAAGGGGATCTCCGTTTTTTTTGTTTTTATGCACTTAAATCTATGTACATGAATTAAGTCTTGTGTTAATGTATTTGATGGACTAACATAGTTTTTCCGACTGGTTCCTATTTGCATGTGTACATTCAATAATTTCCCACAACGGTTCCTATTTGCATGTGTATGTTCATGAACATCCTACACTTTCTTCAATTATGCTTGATACTTTATCAACATCCCACACTGATTCCCAATTACAGAGTACAGACACAAAAGGCAGTGTAGAGGGTACCAGTCCCACCTCGGAGACCGGTGGTAGGAAAAAGAGGAAGGGGCGACCCAAAAGTGTCTCAACACAGGAGTCTGTTGAAAAAGGTATGATAAAACAATTATTGAATGATGAGACTTTAGCAAAGATAATTAATACATTTTACCGGGTATCACAAAACAAATATGTCTTCCCCTGCAAGGTCAGGAGCTTTATGATCATACTCCTTGACATGCATTAAGTAATGTGTTAACCCTTTACCAAACGCCAAATTTTTGACTGTCCCAAATTGAAAGAGTTTGCAGACGACATTTTCAAAGTGTGATAACATTGGAAAATAATCGTCTAATAGGGTAGAAAACTTTGTGGGAAAAGGAGAAATTGCTCAAAGTCGTCTGCAACAAACTGGTAAAATGTCTTCTTTTTTGTTTGGTAATGAGTTAACAGGCTATTCAGGAGGTACATTGTATATGAGTATGATCCCAGGGTCCCAGGTTTGATCCCCTTAGCGGAGAGATTATGCGGTAACTAACCCACACAGCTGAGCTAGAACTGGTTGAGTATTTAGGAAGCAGAACCATGAGTGATTAATCTTAGTTGAATGAATTTGTATCAGAATCAATGTAAAAAAACCCATAAAACTAACTAACAAGGTGCTAATTGATAATAAATTTAGTGTTCTTCCTCTATCGTTGATGAGTCAGTCATTGCAAAATAACTGGAAAATTGTTGACACCTTGTAAAAACTAATAAAAAACAAACATAAACAAATACTCTAAGCATATCCCCATTGTTTCATATAAACACCCAATGTAAGCATTGGAACTAAAAAAAACTTTTTTGGAGAATTAACCCCTTGTCATGAATTTGTTTCGCATGACATTTGCTTCTAGATAGCAAATGTAGTAGTGGTCTTATTTTACTAGGTAGAGTCGAAGGTGTAAGTTTGCCGGAAAGCTCAGTGGGTAGAGCATTTGCAAGGTTTGTGGAGGTGTGGGGTTTGAATCCTGATCTGGCTACATGTTTCTCTGACCTTGGTTACATTGGCGCCCAAACTAAATGATGCATGGTTGCTACAGTGATAGAAACTTCAGATTTGTTCCCAAACAAATTCTGTTTCCAGGAAGTTTAATACGAATTTCAATTGTGTGAGGTAGTATACAGTACGGGACTGGATTTACAAGGTAGAGTTTAATGTGTAAGCCAGCTGGATAGCTAAGTCGGTAAAGTGTTTGACTTGCATGTTTTTCTCACTTTGGTTACACTGGTGCCCAATATAAATGACCCATAATAGCTAGAAGTGATAGATACTCCAGGTTTGTTCCCCAAACTAGGGCTGTTCCCAGAAATTTCAAGACGAATTTCAGACAAATGTGTGGGGTAGTATGCAGTAGGGGTCTCAATTTACAAGGTAGAGTTGCATGTGTAAGCCGGCCCTAATGCTCAGTCAGAAGAGCATTTGCATGGTTTGGGGAGGTCTGGGGTTTAAGTCCTGGTCTGGCTACATGGTTTCCTTACCTTACACAAATTTTATGATATGGCAATTCTATTATATTTTCAGAGAGTATTACACCACCAGAAGATGACTTTAGTGTTTGGTTGCCACCAGAGAAAACTCTGCAGTACAAAGTGATTTTAGCTGAACTTAATCGGAAATTCTACGCTCAGAACTTCACACCCTTATGAGAGAAATTCCTTGTAATTGACTGTGCAATAATCATTTTTAAAGGAAGGTATACTACAAGTTAATGATTTTAAAAGTCATAAGAGGGGTTAATTTTCTAAACTCTTTCTCTGTTCAGTGTCCAAAAAAGTAAATGACTGACAATATTCAGAGTTTTGTACGAGAAATCTAAAGGTATTGCAAGATAAATACTGAAGCTTTTTTCCTTCAGAAAATAGGAATTGACATGAAAGTTCTCATTTCCTTCTCTTGCCTTTAGAAAGCTTTTTTTCTATGAAGTCTTTTAATCAATTTCGCTTTAATCACTTTGATTAGAAATACATGTATAAATAAATAACAGTATCCAATTTTTTACAAGGGTGATTTTCATTTTTAAATCTGTTGATAGGAATCATTGCCACAAGATAAGACTTAAATCACTGCAAATGATTCCTGGTTTTGTTGTTCCAATACTTGTTTTAAGGTCTTTACTCTACAACTGGCGTTGTAGTACTAGTACTATAAAAGTTTAATGGGGATTAAAGGAAATTTGTACAGTTTGCCACATTTTGTATAGAAATTCATTGTACAGTCGACCCGCGATAGTCCGAACGTCGTTAATCCGGAATATTCACCACCCGAACAGAATTTTGAGGGAACGGTTCTTACCTTCATCAATTAAACTGCTTAATGCGGAAAATCCGCGATCCAGAACCGGACAAAAAAATTCGGGAACCAACAGTTACTTTTCATAGTATATGCGTATGGCTAGTCCGGAAACCAGTAAAATCGTTTATTTTGCGGTTACATTTGTGAATGAAGAGAACGGTCTGCTGTTGTAAACGGCATTCACACATTTTGCAAACTGGCATGTATGCTTGACCATAACATGTCACCTAGTGTAGTGTACTGGAAGGTGTCGATTGTTTGTTAATCCGTCATTCTGTCAGTTGATTGGTCTTACATAATTGTAATTACGGTCGCATGTCGATAGTTGAGTTTGTAAAAGGTGTTGATTGGCTGCTTAGACAGCGATCAGGAGACAATGTCTGGCAATCATTTCAATTATTACTCAATCGATATGCTCCTTTTCCCTATTAATAAACTCTCGACAATCCCGCCCTGTCTCATCTCTCAATATTGAAATAAGAAGATACAACTTGAAGATGTCTACACCCACAGCCAAACGAAGACGTGTCGAAATACCAGTTTCTTAAGGAATTTACCTTCTCGAAAGACATCGCTTCAAATTGTCATTTATTAAAATCTGTTTTGACCAAATAAACATTTCCTTTACACACTTTATATTTCCCCTCAAAGAAAATAATAATTGTGTAATTCTTACTTCATAGTATTTATCATGATACACCAACACCGTGTAAAGGTAAACATTTCGCTGTAACTCGCATATTCTTTATTCCGGAAAATTCGTTATTACGAACATTTCTCCTAGGAACGAAAGTGTTCGGATAAACGAGGGTCGACTGTATAAAAATGACACTTTCTTCTGCTTTGCATCATCATTTACAAAATTATCATCTTGTAACTGTGTTTTAATAAAATTTTAAAAAGGCGAATTATTATATACTAAATCAAGATGCCTTTAATTTGGTTTGCATTTATGCAGCTGTATGACGAAGCTTGACCAGTCCTATTGGGAAGTAAGGCGTGGGGTCTTTCTCAAGTCCTTTTGTTTGAAATATATGTTTATTTATTAACTGAAATACCATTGAATGATGTTCAACTCTGACAAACAAATAAAATAGGATTAAACAGTAAAGTGTATTTTTCCATTTGCATACAGTAAAATCTATTGTATTTTTATGGTCCTCCATTGAGACCTGCGTCCTGTATTTACAAGCTTAAAGTCTACTTTCTTGATCACTGATAAGATCAGTCGTTGTTGTACATAAATGTGTATTTGTATGTCTGCTTCAATGATCCCTTTCTATGGGCGAGTTTCATACATAACTAAATGCTTTGCGGTGGCAAATCACTTGAATAGTATAATTATGTCCAGTATGTTTTAAATGATCTTTTCAATAAAAGAATGTAAAGAAATTGTATTGATTGCATTCATGAGTCCAAAACATTTCAAGTTCCAGCAGATTGTGATGGTGGCTCCATAACTCGGATGATCCAAGCTGAAACTGCGTGACAGCTTGGAGGCGCCCTGCGATAAAAACGCGTCAGTATTCCCCCTCTGTGTGTGAGGGGTCCAATCGGCGACGAGAAAAAATATGGGCACCAATCAGAAAGAAGGTAGGATTGACCAATAAGATTGCTTATTGCTTCCATTTCCGGTAATTTACAGAAAAAACAAAAACACTAACATATGTAGACATATGATTGACGTGGAAAAATTAATTCGTTTTAAACCAAAGCAGAGTCATTTTATGATATCCATTCTCGAAGGGAAAGACACTTAAGTTTCAATTTCGATAAAATATCTCTTACATAAAATAGGGTCATCTGTACCCTATATATATTAAAACTTAACATTCATTCGGACTGTTTGTCAACTCTATATCACGATGCTAAAAATAAAACAACATCAACGCCTCCCTGATAAAACTGATTAACCCTTTCCCAAACAATAACGATACTTGACCACTTTGTTGCAGACGACTCTGGAAAACATTGTGGGAAAAGGAGAAATTGCTCATGAAGAGCAATTTCTCATTTTCCCGCAATTTTTTCTGCCCAATTAGAAGATTGTTTTCAATTTCATCACTTTTTAAAATGTCGTCTACGAACTCTTTCAATTTGGGACAGTCGGATTTTGGTGTTTTGGAAAGGGTTTAAACAATGTCGTTGGTGTTGAAGGGATTTGCTTCGCCACACTTATTTCCAAATCAATCCTTTGTGGTTATTTGTGTTGGTAAAAAGATAGTCACATCTTTTTATATGTGCGCTAAATAACCGTGGATTTTGATGCACCATTAAAAAAATAGCCCATTTACCAATCTAGTGATAATCAAAATCGGTCTGTCCGACTCATTCCATGCATGAAAGCATTGGGCAATACCCTTTCCCGTAGGCCTACCATTTTAGTTTTCAAAAATATTGAATCCAAAGGTAATCAGTTTTGTTAAGATTTCAACATTTAGTTACCCTACTGTTCCCCAGTCAAGGTCGTGACCATCCTAAAATTCAAACTGCAATAAAACACACAAACTATTCGATTAGGTAAAATACAAACTTTAACGATATCAAGAAAGTAATCGATATTGTATTGGCAAAAAGGATTTGGTTTTGACGATTACCATTTCGCTGCAAACATAAATGATATTCAGAAGAAACTTGCTCTTATATCTGTAAATTTGATTATATCAATATACTTAAAAAATAAAAATCTATGTCAAATGCGTATACTTTGAGGTCAAAACTATGCTGCTATTAACAAGATAAAGGGTAAGGCACGTGTTGTGTGATGTACGGCGGTGTCTGGATTAGTATCTGTGTGTGACGCGCGTCGCTCCCGTCTGGTGTAATAAAACAAGGCGTTTGATATTTAGACCAACAACCCGAAAGATGTACTATTCGATACTCCCCCTTTATAACATGCCCCGAAGTTGTTTATATAGCTTTTTTTTTGCTTTAGGAATCATTTGTTTAAAAGACATAGCTGTTATCTATATATCTGTTTTCCATTCGCGCTCGTCCAACCTGCAAATAATATACTTTGAAATAGTTTCTAGATTTATAATTCAGATTAGACCCATAACGCCGATTTCTATAATCAAGAAAATATCAAATTGAGAGCCTATTTTCCCATAGAATCGGCCATCAGAAATAATAGGCTTAAGGTTTCTTTTGTGGCAAAAGTTTCCATAAAAAAATTCTCTGATGGTTTGAGTGTTGTCTAGATTTTCGCTTAGAGTCACAAATATCTTTACTCAATGAATGAATATCTACGTATTCAATTGAAATCAACTGTTGCAATACTTTGGCAATTGACAAAATTCATATGAGGGAAAGGGAATCTCGGTTTTAATGAAAATAGATCTATTCTACCAAACGAAAAGGAACCAATATTATATTCCCGCCAGAATTTACCTGTCATTTTAACTCCGCCCCTTTCTACAGATTTCCCAACATGCACCACCTCGAAAAATCGATATCCGCTTGACGCGCTTTTACATCGAATGCATCCAGACGGAGAGTGAAATATCTACGTCTGGATCATTCAGACTAGTGGCTCCAGGGATAATTTTACATGACATTTCACTCATAGTTTGCAAAAAAGCTCTTAGATTTCACTCTTTTTTGTTTTTTTGCTTCACAAAAGCCCATTTGATTTAAGGTTTGAGTCCTAAAATTTATTTATTTCAATTGAAAAATTATCACTCGTTCATTCCCCTTCACATTCTCCTACGCAGTGATCTCCCTTTTCATTTGGAAAGGGGACTGTACTGTAGTGTAGTGAAGCAAAGGGAAGTAAGTATTCCTGAGCAGAGTTAACTCCCTTCTGGGTAGTAGTTTTGACAAGTTAAGCATCCCCCATTATGCGAATTTGTGACTAGTCCTAATTGAAACCTACAGCAGACAACAAAAACAATGAACATTTTTTAACTTTGATATTTTGGTTTATATCATTGTGACAAAAGGATAAACGACACATTATAGAGCCCAGTGTACAAGAGAACACCTCTTTTCCCATTCCATGATATAATGGGAGTTTGCGACTTGCCCATATTTAAAGCTACAATCAACTACACAAGAATCAAATACTACTCTTCCTGATATTTTGTTTCTGGTAGACCGTTATGACAAAACGATAAATAGCTCATACAGTCGACCCTTGTTTATCCGAACACTTTCGTTCCTAGGAGAAACGTTCGTATTAACAAATTTTCTGGAATAAAGAATATGCGAGTTACAGCGAAATGTTTACCTCTATACGTTGTCGGTGTATCATGATAATTACTATGAAGTAAGAAATGCACAATTCTTATTTTTTTGAAGGGACATATAAATTGTGTTAAGGAAGTGTTTATTTGGTTAAAAAGGATTTAAAAAAAAAATGACAATTTAAAGCGATGTCTTTCGAGAAGTTTAATTTCCTTAAGATAGCTCTGAAGGAGCATATCGATTGAGTAATAATTGAAAATGATTGCCAGACATTGTCTCCTGATCGCTGTCTGAGCAGCCAATCAACACCTTTTACAAACTCAACTATCGACATGCGACCGTAATTACAATTATGTTGGACCAATCAACTGACAGAATGACCGATTAACAAACAATCAACGCCTTCCAGTACACTACACTAGGTGACATGTTCTGGTCAAGCATACATGCCAGTTTGCAAATTGTGTGAATGCCGTTTACAACAGCAGACCTATCCCTTCATCGCAACTGTAACCGCAAAATAAATGATTATACTGGTTTCTGGACTAACCATACGCATATACTATGAAAATTGCTTTTGGTTCCCGAATTTTTTTGTCCGGTTCCGGAATGCGGATTTTCCGCATTAAACAGTTAAATTGATGAAGGTAAGGACCGTTCCCTAAAAATTCTGTTTGGATGGTGAATAATCCGGATAAACGATGTTCGGACTATCGCGGGTCGACTGTAAATGGTTATACATGTACTACCCAGCAATGAACAGGATTTTAAGACATGCAATGTTGTTACCAACATTTCTACCATAGATGAGTCTATACATACACAAACGTCTCAAATTTTATGTTAATTTTATTAAGTATTTAACTTTGTATTCGCTTTTTTTACTTCAAACACTTAGGCAATATGTTGCCAGAATAAGGAAACAGGCGTTCCTGTGCTTTACGTTTAATAGAGTCCTGATTCACAAGGTAGAGTTCAATGTGGATAGCTGGGTAGAGCATAAGCACAGTTTATAGAGGTCGAGAGTTCCAGTCCGAGACTGGCTGCATGTTGCCAAGGTGAGAAAAATTATGCAGCCAGACAGGAACTCAAACCTGGAACCCACACAAACCTTGCAAATGTTTTGCTAACTGAGCTTTCTGGCTCATTTATACATTAAACTCAACCTTGTTAATCTACGCCCCTTCTACATATATACAGGCGGGAGGATCACATGACCAATCTTTACAATTTTATGTCCGAACAAAATGGCCACGGTCGCACCAATGATGGAACAGATAATTTTTCTTTTTTTTCCTACTTTTGCCAATGATAGCCACAATGTCCGAACAAGATGGCCACGGTCGCACCAATGATGGAACAGATATTTTTTCTTTTTTCACCTACTTTTGCCAATGATAGCCACAATGAGTTCCCCGCATGAGTTGACCAGCAATTTACCAGTTCTGTTGGTATATGATAAACCCTGCTTTATAACAGCAATAGATTTTCTTTATGAAGGTTGTAAATTGCACATCCATTTACAAAAACACCAAGTCATAATTTAATAGAAACATATGTTTATTTCATAGAAAAATAAGTATTTCAAAACAAAATAGCATCTATCAGTATGATGGTGAAAAATACTGATTGCCAATAAAAGATGAGCACTCTTATTAAACAAAGGCATAAATTATCTCTCAATGGCAACAAAAGACATATATAATGAATAGTAAAAGGGCTATCTCATATCTGTATTTTGTTTTGTGATAAAAAAAAAACTGTTAAAAGGTGATTTAAACAATCCTCAAAATTAAATAAATGACCATTTTTTATCTTAACACATTACCAATCAATAATGACATTTGACCCTTTCTAGATTACCCCTTAACTTTGATGCTTTTACTTAATCTCATAGTTGAGCAAGACCTGAGATTAACCAATCACAAAAAATAAAGACATTTAACCAGTTTGTTGCAGAAAACTCTTGAACACAGTGTGTGAAAAGGAGAAATTAGTCTTAACATCAAATTTCTCTTTTTCCCACAATGTTTTCTGCCCTATCAGAAGATTATTTTTCAATTTCATCACATTTTGATATGTTTTCTGCAAACTCTTTCAATTTGAGACAGTCCAAAATGTTGCGTTTGGTAAGGGATAAAAGATGCAGAAAACAGGATTATTCATCATATAAAAAAGTGTCAAATGAGTTTGAGCATCTTTTAGTGCTTTGGTGGAAAACTCAATTAACCCTTCCCCTTACAATAATGACATTTGACCACTTTGTTGCAGATGACTTAGGAAAACATTGAGGGTAAAGGATAAATTGCTCGTGACGAGCAATTTTTCCTTTTCCCACAATATTTTCTAGCCTATCAGAAGATTATTTTTTACGATTTCATCACATTTTGAAATGTTGTCTGCAAACTTTCAATTTGGACTGTCGAAAATTTGTTGTTTGGGAAAGGGTTAACTCATAATTGAGAGATTGGTGTCTAACACACTTTGCTAGTGTCAAGTGATTAGAGAGTGGGCTCATTACATAGTATGGTTCCCCTACGCCTTTACCAAAAAGCATCAAAGTAAATACGGCTGGTGAACGCTCTGCCGCATCACCTTGGTGCTGACAAGGAAATCGGTTGTGTAACTTCCGGTTTCGCGATTTTAGGGTAGATTTTTGTTATTTTTATGCAATTTAAGATGAGTAATCAAAAATCCAAAAACATGATTCAACCACAAAATTTCGGCCAATTCCCTCGAGTTCAAAACTGAAACTTTACCCATAGGCTGTTGGATTCGATAAGGGTTGAATCATGTTTTTATATTTTCGATTATTTGTCTCAAAATGTAGGAAAATAGCAAAAACCTACCCTAAAATCGTTAAACCAGAAGTTGCGCAACCGATTTCGTTGTCAGCACCGCGGCAGAGCGTTCACCAGCGGCAGTTAAGGGGTAATCTAGAAAGGGACTCATACTCAAACCTTTTTACTCAAAATTTAAGCAGTGATTTTCATTCAACCTAAATGCTGTCTCAAGTGATGGGATAAATGCTCAAAAAGCGAGTTCAAGAACACAGCTCATCTATGTGACTTGGCCGAGTATGATAATTGTACAAAAGGGGGCCTCTGTGGCCTAGTGGTTAGAGTACAGAACTTGAAATCACATGGCCCCTCTCCGCGTGGGTTCAAATCCTGAGAGGGATATGGATTTTCATGAGAGGCAGTCTCCCGACTGACTTACGGAATGCCGATGGTTCTACCCGCCTTGACCAGCCCTTATGGGCAGTTGAGTATGGGGTCTTCCTCCATCATTAAGAGTCGGGCATCGCTAGATAACTGAAATAATGTTGATGTGATGTAAAACCCATATAAAAAAAAAAATAATAATTGTACAAAAGTAAAAGTAGGAGATTGAGTTTAAGTACAAAGTACTCGCTTTTTGCAAACACTGGGCATGATGCTAAACTCAAATTTCATACAGTGTGCAACGTATCTACAAGAAGAAAACTTAATTTAGAAATTCTGCGTTACGTCTTTTCTGAATAACCAAGATATCAGATCTTACAACAGTTCATGATTTGTTAACCCATTACAAAACAATAACGACATTTGACCAGTTCGCATACGACTCTGGAAAACAAAGGGGGAAAAGGAGAAATCGCTCCTTCTTTTCTTTCCTTCTTTTCCCACAATGTTTTCTGCCCTTCCAGAAGATTATCTTTCAATTTCATCACATTTTTAAATGTCCTCTGCAAACTCTTTCAGTTTGGGACAGTCAAAAATGTGGCCTTTAGTAACGGGTAACATGATAGTTAACTTGGGCATGTTTGTCTGCTATCCAAAACCTTAAATATCAGCTTAATTTTGATGAGGTTAGATTCTCAGAGTAGCAAATAGGTTATATCACAGGCCAGACGCCAAGTCAATTGGCGTCTGGCCTGTGATCCAACCTGTTTGCATAAGCATGAAGTAGGTTCCAGCACTATAAGGGTTAAAACATGGTACGAATCTGATATTGTTTGGTTGTAGAAACTCTTTATCTCTCTCACATAAAACTCTTACATACAGGGGACCTCTAGAACTGTGACATCAGTGTATTCTGGCGACCTTATAGAGTAGGGAAACTTCTCCAAACCATGGCATGCAGCACCTGAAATATTGATTTTCTTCTCCCTTTAAAATATTGGGGTTTTTTTCTTTTGAAAATTAGAAATTTTTAAAAACTGATTCTTTTCTCTTTGAAATATAGATTTTTGTTCTTTTGATGTAATGATTTTATTTCCTTTTGATTTGTTTCCCTTTTGAAATATTTGTTTTCCTTTTGAAATGTTGATTTCCCTTCCTTTTGAAATCTTGATATATTTTTTTTCCCATTTTGAAATATTGTTTTTTTTTCTTTTGAAATATTGATTTTTTTTTTTTCATTCCAATTCCATTTGAAATACTCTTTTTAAGAGGATGTACAAAGCTTTCACATAAATTTTCATTATAAATTCACACTACTTCTGCATGTACGTAAACATGGTCATGAGAACATGGCTAAAATTAACAAAACAACATGTTAGCCAATGTTACATGTAGTGTTGATATTGAGGAGCAGTTAGATGAGGCCCCCGGAAGCTCCTGGATTTTAGCATATCGGAGTGCAATCTGAGGCCTTTAAATATACTTAAACATTGATATTATTCTCTACATTTTGAAGGTGAAATAGATGACAACACTACAAATCAAAGGTTCAAAAGTTAGAAAAGCAGAAAGTTGATCTACACAATGTCAATTTATTTTCACAATCAGTAACTACAAGATGAGAAAGTTACTAATCACCCAAAAGTCACTTAAAATTGACAGGATCTCAAAAATCTCTACTGAATCGTGTCTAGGAATGATTTTTCCTTTCAAAAACACTTTTGGGTTTATCAAAATCCGTCAATGCAATCAGAAACAGCAAAGAGTTTCACAAAATTCTGTGTAAAATTTCACTATGACATTCCTGACGTCCACGGACGGATGCACGAAACAGGTAGTTTTTAGCAAATTTTCACTAATTCCTCCCCGAAAATATCCAAAAGCCACATACCTTCGAAAGATATGTCCATTCTCTTTCGATATGATGCGGTTACAACATCGGGCATCGGACACACAATTCACATTTGCGATATTAACAATAAATATTCACTGTTTGACGTTTTGAGTCGGCCATTACCTTTAATCGGAGTAAATAAATAACGTTATCCCATTGGTTGTCAAAATTAATTCGATTGATTCGGCAATTATCATTGTTTTCTTAACCAATGGGATGACGTTATTTATTTACTCCGTTTAGTGAAGATAACATATCCCCCAAATTTTCTCCTCGAATTTATGCGATTTGGAAAAACGGCCCTGACGAAGATTGGAAATACAGAATTCCGTCATAATACGGAAAACTTTTATCCATGTAAATAACATCGTGGTTATGCATTTTAGAGAAAAGAATTTAAAAATTCATCCACTGTTTCACAATGGTACATGAATGACTCAATTTCAAAACTAATGGTGTCATACTTCAAGAAGCTTATTTGGAGGACAGTGGTCCAGGGGTAGAGTGCTTTCCTTTTTAAATGACAGTTATAGGTTCAAACCCTGTAAGACCGGGGTCTACTTTGCCACCTCCCATTAGTGAATATTCTGCATGAGTACAGGTTTTGTATCCAGGAAGTAAAATCAAGATTGATTCACACATAAGTTATAAAAACTTGCTGTACAATCCATGTAAAATGAACAAGTTTATACATAAAGTTTTTCTGGTGATATATTAAAGAGACTCTCTCAGAGATTGAGATTTTAACTTTTTACGATGAATTGTCTTTTACCGTAAAATCAACAACATATATTTCTAAAGTTCCATAGAGCTAGATTATTGACAGCTACCTATCTCTGCTGATAACTGTACAGAAAAGATAAAGAACATTAAAATCGCCAGAATTGCGGACAGTTTAAATTGGTTTATTTTGTAAACAACAATCTTAACTGAGAGTAAGAAGTGGTATCTTCAGATATCATTGTCACACAGGTCTTTGGAAACATTTACCGTTCATTTCTATGGACGCATCATTTCAGTCAAGCGAAATAGGGCCCAGCAAGGAGGAAAACAAGAAGCGGAAATAATTCACTTGTCCATGAAGGCTTCAGGACAAGCTGGGTAATATGGACAAATTGTTTGGCATGCCTAAAATAAATCAATTGAACGTGAAAAAATTCCTTGAGGTACATACCATGCTCTCCGTGTACATTTACAGCCACGACGGCCCCAACAAACTTGGGATAAAGTCTGATTATATTCTTTATTGCTTCTCCTGATGCTATACTTGGTGTCACGCCAGTCTTCATCAGCATAACAGTGTAGAAACTGGGAAAATAAAGCAGCTTTCTTAACTATCATCAAGGAAAAGTCAATGCAAAAACAGTCGAGCCTCGTTTATCCGAACACTTTCGGTCCCAGCAGTAATGTTCGTATTAACGAATAATCTGGAATAAACAATTGGCGAGTTTCCAGTGAAATGTTTACCTATACACCGTTTTTCATAATAATAACTATGAAGTAAAAAAAACGTATCAGTTGAAAATGATTGCCAGACATTGTCTCCTGATCGCTGTAAATGCAGGGAGTTAACACCTTTTACAAACTCGACTTTCTGCACGTGACGATAATTACAATTAGGTTAGACCAGTTAACTGACTAAATGACAGATTTACAAACAATCAATACCTTTAATTACACTACACTTGGTGATATTTTATGATCAAGCACACATGCAAATTTGCCAAAGGTGTGAATGTTGGATTACCGTATCGTCAATTAACGTATGTACAGTGGACCCTCGTTTATCCGAACACTTTCGTTCCCAGGAGAAATGTTCGTATTAACGAATTTTCCGGAATAAAGAATATGCGAGTTACAGCGAAATGTTTACCTTTACACGGTGTCGGTGTATCATGATCATTACTATGAAGTAAGAAATACACAATTATTTTTTTTTTGAAGGGAAATATAAAGTGTGTTAAGGAAGTGTTTATTTGGTCAAAACGGATCTTTTAAAAAAATGACAATTTGAAGCAATGTCTTTCGAGAAGTTAAAATTCCTTAAGATAGCTCTGAAAAGAACTGTCTTCGTTTGGCTGTGGGTGTAGACATCTTCAAGTTGTATCTCCTTATTTCAATATCGAGAAATGAGATAGGTAGGGATTGTCGAGAGTTTATTTATAGGGAAAAGGAGCATATCGATTGAGTAATAATTGAAAATGATTGCCAGACATTGTCTCCCGATCGCTGTCTAAGCAGCCAATCAGCCAATCTACACCTTTTACAAACTCAACTATCGACATGCGACCGTAATTACAATAATGTAAGACCAATCAACTGACAGAATGACCGATTAACAAACAATCAACACCTTCCAGTACATTACACTAGGTGACATGTTATGGTCAAGCATACGTGACAGTTTGCAAAACGAGTGAATGCCGTTTACAACAGAAGACCGATCCCTTCATTCGCAACTGTAACCGCAAAATAAACGATTTTACTGATTTCCGGACTAGCCATACGCATTTACTATGAAAAGTGACTGTTGGTTCCCGAAAATTTTTGTCCGGTTACAGAACGCGGATTTTCCGCATTAAACAGTTAAATTGATGAAGGTAAGATCCGTTCCCTCAAAATTCTGTTCGGATGGTGAATATTCCGGATAAACGACGTTCGGATTATCGCGGGTCCACTGTAACCACAAAAAAAAAATCATTTTGCTGGTTTCCGGATTAGTCGTGCACAGATACTTTTAAAAGTTAGACTGGGTTCCCAACTTTTATTGTCTGGAGCCGGAACGTGGATTATCCAGATTAAACAGTGGAATTAATGAAGGTAAGGACCGTTCCCTACAAATTCTGTTTGGATGGCGAATAATATGGATTTACGACGTTCGGACTATCAAGGCTCGACTGTATTTGAGATTTGTCTCCGTTTTAGTGACTCACTTTCACTCATTTGCTACAAAGTATGTGATTTCAGGATCTAACCAAAATTAAATATGGATTAACCAAATCAAATTTAAAAAAAATCTATGAATAAAAGGAATAATTAATCTATGTTTTACCAAGATCATTTCAAATTTTGATCAACAGTCATTTGTTAAATGCCGTGTTGTTTACAGTGGTAACTGAAAAGTCTGCGATCATCATGTGACAAAGCCTATGGCAGTGATTTGTACGTTGTTCAAATAACTGTAGGAAAGGATTTGAAGCTTTAACCCTTTCCCAAACAATGACGACATTTGTTGCAGACGACTTTAAAAAACATTGTGGGATAAGGAGAAATTGCTCGTAACGACCAAGTTTTCCTTTTCCCCCAAGGTTTTCTGCTGTATCTGACGAATATTTTTCAATTTCATCAAAGTTTGAAATGTTGTCTGCAAACTCTTTCAATTTGAGACAGTCGAAAATTTGTTGTTTGGGAATAAGGGTTAAGAGGGGTAGTGTAAACAAGCAAACCTGGGTAAAAATCTCATCATGACATCCCCATCTCCCGTGGCTGCTGCCCCGCCCACCTCATTGTCAACATAGGAACCAGCTCCGGCTATTGGGGAATCCCCAACTCTCCTGTGAAAATACATTGTTAATAATTACCAACATAGGAACCAACTCCAGCCATTATGATAGATTTCCTCTTAAACGTAAAGATAAAGAGAAAGAGTTCCTTAAAAAAGCGTTAACTTAGAAGTGAATGGAAAATGAGTCTAAATAGACAAATCTTTATCAAACTTTTAAATGCCTCACTATTTTTAATTCACAAAACGACCTATGAAATTTAAGTCATAACAATTTCGCTAATATATGCATAAAGTTATGAAACTTTGGGAGACAGGCACTTGTTTTCTAACCACTAGGCCTTGGATCAACTTATCGTATTTTTAATAAGAAAGAAGTCAGCAACATGGAAAGAATTTCACCATCGTTCACCATAATTGATTTACATTGATTGTGAAGGAAGCTTCAAGCTTGTTCAAAGCCACTCTCGATGATTGCTTCCTGGATACGAAACCAGTAATCGCGCTGGTGTGTGGGGTAGGCCCGGAAATTTTCACCTTGCCTAATGGGGATTTGAACCCAAGACTCTTGGTACAAGAGCCTGACGCTCTATTCCTGCAATTATGTTCAGTACTGTTGAAAAATACCAGCCAACTCTGAGGGAACTACAGTGACATGTTTGAAACTATTTCGGGCGGGATAAAACTCCGACTTGACCCCATCTTAACTTACCCCGGTATCTTATGGTTCATTCCGTTTGTTGTGGTACCACCCGCTATGTTCCCTTTACTATCTATAACTATCATGCCTGCAAGATACATATCAACCAATCACATTACCTTTACCTATTCATCATGGTAGCGTTTTACTGAACTTACAATATTTGCATTTGTCAAAGTTGATAAACAGTGATAGTACCTTTAATGAATGTACAGTCTTACTTGCGTTAAGCAGCCACCCTTTTAAGCAGCCAACCTGTCTTAAACAGCCAATTTACTCTGTCCCATAGGCTGGCCTCTTAACACAAGTTTGACTGTACAATATTACAATGTTACACGTCAATGGAAGTGTCTCGGAGAGACGATTCCAATGATGTGTTACGTGGGGCCTCCGTGGCCTAGTGGTTAGAGTACAGAACTTGAAATCACATGGCCCCTCTCCGCGTGGGTTCAAATCCTGAGAAGGATATGGATTTTCATGAGAGGCAGTCTCCCAACTGACTTACGGAATGCCGATGGTTCTACCCGCCTTGACCAGCCCTTGTGGGCAGTTGAGTATGGGGTCTTCCTACATCATTAAGAGTCGGGCATCACTACATAACTGAAATAATGTTGATGTGATGTAAAACCCATATAAAAAAAAAATGATGTGTTACCTTGCAATATTGCTTAGCCCAGTATTGAAATGAGAAAAAACATTGTTAGGCAGTTGAGCAAATTTTAGCATAAAGAGTTTATTAAAATGGTACCCATGTGCATGGTACCCATGTGCCAGAGTTTTTAGCGCCTCATAAGGGTGGTGAACTCAATTGTCAGTATTGCCCAGCTTGTCCAAAAGCTTTAACCAATGAGTGAATTTTTACTGAAATTTACTGTATCCCCATTATACAGACAAACAGGAAAAGATTTAGCAATTACGGACATGTAAATCAAAATCAGATTTCCCCACCAATGCTTTTGAATAGTAAGAAAGATCTGAGCAACCCCATTGACAAGCAATTTCTCCTTTTCCCACAATAATTTCTGACCTCTTTCACAAAGAATATATTGTTTTTCTTTCCTTTAAGTTGTAACATCCTTATCTCAATTATGAATTGTCATAGAATCCCATATGCGTGAGTGTTTTAACAATCTGAAAGAGGTTTTGATTACGAATTAATTCTAACTTACTTATTTTACATCAAGTGTGACGGAAGCTTGAACCTCAAATTATTCACTCTCCATGAATACATGACCACGAGGGTTCAAGGCAAGACTATCGTAAGTGCTTCCCAAACATGAAGCCTTACTATAGTATTGCACTGATCCCTCGACCACTTCTCACTTCAATTTGTGGGGCAGTCCTGGCATATTCACCACGCCACTGACCGGGATCGAACCTGGTACCCTTGAGTCTGTTTTTGGTTTTGAATGATAAAATTATTAGCAATATAGGCTTTGAGTGGGAAATAACGTCTCCATGAACATTTCACTCTTTACATGATTTCAGCCTCTTACTATTTTGAATTATAATGCAGTTTGCGATGTTCAAATCAATGAACATATCTACAAATATATTCATAAGTATTTGAAAAAAATGAAACATCAAAATCATTATGGTTGAAGTGAAAATTGCTCTATATCTCAAACATCATCTGTGACACAGATTCTGTGTTCCTTCTCTCTCAGTCACAAAACAAAGTTTTACTCTTTACATGATATAAGTCTCTTACTATTTCAAATCATTCGCAGACAAATCCAAAAAACAACTAAACCCTCACCAATCGTATCATGGTTCCCTGGACCTATCTGCTTATCAAAGTGTTCTTTTGAATGTTCCCTGTGAAATGGGAATCGTCTGTATGGTCCGCAGTTCTTTTTGGGATCTGGTAAAACATTCTGAAAAAGTATTAAAAAACAGAGGTTGTGACAACACGTTTGTATCACAAGCCAACTTTATCTAATGTCTCTTTAAAGAGGCTTATTCACATGTAAAGAAAATTTGAAAGTCAATATAAATTGTTGTTAAATTATTGCAGTTGTTGTATTGTTGTATGAGATACAATTAAACATAGCCATTGCCTCAATGTACAAGTTTCTTGAGAAATGTGGGGGGAAAAATAGGTTGGCTTAGTTTTACACTAAGTCAATGCTTTTACAATACGACGTTTTTGCAGTGTTAGCCATTGTTTTTATAAATTTTTGCAGTGTTAGCCATTGTTTTTATAAAACAATATGGTTGTAGGATAATTCATTGTCGTCTGCTGCAATAGAGTCAATATACCGCTAAATATTGTTAACAGTTTATGTTGGTCAATATGACGTCACATCCTATCATTTTTTTCCTCTGAAGAATGTGTTATGCCGAAACATTGGAATAACATGTAAATAAGAATATTCAATGAATTATCACAACATGATGTCTTATTTTTTCTCATCTATCTTGAGAAATGTTGGAATCAATTAATTATTCCATGTATCTTTTTTATTAACTACATGTACACAAAACTGAATTCTATGAGTTATCAGCTTGACAAAGATATACACAATCTGATAGTGATGAATTGAAGGCATTGAAAACATTGGCTTATATGAGACTTTCCTAATAAAGAGCAACTACTACATCTGGCAATTAGCAATTAGCTTTAGTATTAACTATTATATCAATGTTATTCCTTTACAGATAACTATATTATACAGATACATTTTCTGTGTCAAAAGAAAAGGAGTGAAATGATTTACGTTACCTCCCAATAATTTGGCTGACAGTTATTTTGTCTCCATTTCTCGTATGAAGTCACCGATTCCACACTATGAGTATCCTCTAGTGTAAAACCCATTTGTTCGGCAAACTGGGTAGCTGCAAGAACAGAAGATTTTGACTCATTACCAAATAACAATGCCCTTTGACCAGTTTGCTGCAGACGACTTTGTAAAACTATTTAAAAACGCATTTATGAATGCTGTGAAACCCTATTTAACAAACTCCTTTGAAATAACTTATTTTGAGCTTGAAATATAGTTGTCTGCATATCAATCATGTTTATCAACAATCTGTTTGTTTACATATTTAAAATAATAAATTCTGATTGGTCAGTTAAAAAATTTGTGTATCACATGACCAGATCAGAGGTGAAGAATCAGGCAATCTGAATTATTAAACTAGCTATTCTGGGTTATTTCTCGCTGGCTTTCCTGTTTAAGTTTGTGCTGATGGTTTGCTTCGGTGATAACTATTTGAATCCGACTAAAGGTTTACAAAATAATATAGTTTGATTTAGCATTAGTCTCCTTTCATGAGCCTTTAATCAAACCGTACCTTGCTCTCCCACCAGTAAGGTATGAGACGTCAGTTCCATAACAGCTCTGGCCACAGATATTGCTGTTCTAATATTCCTGATAGCGCCAACACTTCCAACATCATGAGTCACACTGAAATAAGAAAACAAAAACTCTCTGAAAGTGAAACAAGACTTTTCTGTGATATGCTTGAATTATCTCAATTAACCCTTTTAGTGCTGGAACCAACTTTGTGCTTATGCAAACAGGTTTGATCCAGGCCATCAAAATTAAGCAGATAATCAAGGTTTTTGGCAAGCAGATGACACAAACATCTATTTTAGAAAATTACCTAGCATTCTAATGATTAAAAAAGGTTGAATATTAAAGGGACTATTACATAAGTTGTGGTCTGTGAGTAGCAACCATTGAAAAAAACATTTTAACTAAATTTGACCATTGGTCAATATTAATCAATAAGTAAACGACAATTTTCAATTTATCTTTTCTTTATGTCCCTGAGAACTAGTGTGATCATATGATGTATTTATCAAGCTTTCATAAAAAACAACAGTTTCAAATATTTTGAGAATATCAACTTTCCTTAACTTTGGAAGATCTTTTTGTCTATCAATTTAGGACAAAATTTAATGATTGATAAAGTTGCTTGATTTTTGTGGATTTTTTGCATTTTTTTGCAAAATTGCTTGATTTACAATATACTTCTAAATTAAAAGGACAATTTAATCTGGAAGTAGTGCTGACTAAGTAAAGAAATTTGTTATGGAGATTAATAGAGAATAGATGGTTGGTGTCGTGAATCGGAAATGTTATCGGGCAAGGCTTAGGAATATTATCCGGTGAGCCGAAGGCCAAATGGATAATAATCCGAAGCCGAGCCCAATAACTTTTCCAATTCAAAGACACCAACCATCTATTCTATTTATCCTGTTACCTTTATGTATTCTTTCAAAAAAACAAGATGTAAATAAAACGCGAGAAAAAAGGAAAAAATAAGTAGAGAATGGTGTAAACATGACGTCATTGCGCTCTTATGACGTCATGATTCGTCACGTGCATGTGTTACATGGTAAGTGCCAGATATCACAAATGTTATACGGCACCTAGTTATCGGTCCCAAAATGGCACTAGTGACAGGATTAACCCTTTTATCTAAAGTATGTATCTCAATTTATGACTATTCTTCTTTGAAAGCATTAAAGTTTTTATCACTTGTTATCAAAAAATAAAAAAACAGACAACAATTATCGGACAACTTATAATATTTCTTAAAAGAGTCAGCCATATGAGGAAGCTTTTCTAAACATTCATATCATGTTTTTCAAGAATGATTATAATTTTGGAATGGGTTACGTAAAAATTAAAACCACAATATTCAGCCATCACTATGAATCCATAATTGAGCCAATTCTTGCGTTAAAATCTGCATGTAATGCTTTCTACATTTATAAGCAGTTATTACCAAAAGCTAAAGTGACAATGCGTTTTTCAGTGGATGACAGTGGCACAGTGGGAGAGCATTGGACTACTGTACCAAGGGTCCGGGATTCGAATCCCCGTTTGGCATGGTGAAAACTGCCAGGACTAACCCACAAACTGGAGCGATTACTGGGGTATTGTCCAGGAAGCAGTCATCAAGAGTGACGTAA
This sequence comes from Cerastoderma edule, assembly GCA_947846245.1. Classification (NCBI taxonomy): domain Eukaryota; kingdom Metazoa; phylum Mollusca; class Bivalvia; order Cardiida; family Cardiidae; genus Cerastoderma; species Cerastoderma edule. Next base: position 14,680,768 of record OX401408.1, on the reverse strand, counting down.
TGGGCTTTCTTAAGCTTCCTTCACAACGATGTAAAATAAACTATGCAAACGAACAAACAAAATGTGCCTTCAACTCAGTACTTACAGTCCTTTGATTTTGTGAGTGACTTGAGCATTGGTCAATGAACTAGGTCATGCATGACATTAGCTTTAAACAGGTAAATTCAAAGTTTGAATGGTTTTAAGTGTGCATGATGCAGGATTTCTTATTAGTTTTGTATGCAATCTGAATGTACATCTTTGGAAATAGTTAAAACATCTGATGGTAGTCTTTTAGAAATGCAAAGAAAAAGTAAGTCTTCTTTATAAATGTTAATAACAAACATAAGATTTAGTTTATTATAACAAATCATCAGGAGCCAAAGATGGGAGGGATTCCCCTTGAAAAGGTCTTATAGGTTTCTATCCATGTTCCTAATGAGTAATTTTCCTTTGGCCACAAAATGTTCTATTGAATATCATATGAAAATTTGTTTTTTTTATTGAACACTGTTGCTTTTAGTTAGGACCATTGATAAATTCCTATCTGGCTGAAGTAAGTCAATAGTCATGTATCAGAATCTCAGATTTAAAACCTCTCATGACCAACTATTCAATGTCAATTAAAAATACAATTTCTTATATTTTAGATTTTTATGTATGAATACATGAACATTCACTTTATATACACTTTATAGTATGAAAATCAACCTAATTTTGCTTTCAATGACTATTTACCAGTGTGTATCATATAAGTTATAATAACAATTCAGCTGTTGCATTTAAAAAGAAATTAGTTTTTAACTTTCAGACTTCCTTGAATCAGTTCACAAGCACATTTAATTGTCTTTTGGATATTTTCAGTAATGATTTGTAATTAAAATGCTACAGTGGTCTCGACAGGAGGCTTATAATGTTACTTCACTAATTTCTAAACCCTATACTGTGGGTATTCATTAGAATTGTCTGAAGATGAGTCTAATGAATACCAACAAAATAGGATTAATTGTATGGCTTTTGAAATACTTCACGAACAAGATTCCTTACAAGCCTTAATTAAATTATTGTACCCTTACAACTGATGAAAGTAGATATGGAAATTGTTTGTTTAATTGGGGTTAACACCATTTCAACAGTATTTACTATCAGATCGGTCAGTGCACATGTCCATGCTCCTGGTATTTCCTCACAACAACTGCCCAGTATTCATTTCATGATGGTTGGTATGTTTTAGGGCTTTATGTAACGATAAGAGGACACTATGTCATCTCAAATTGTTAATTGTCTTCCGAGGTAATAATCTATCCAACACCAGTTGGTCTAAAACGCCAACATAAAGGACTATTACTGATACTTTAATGGTGACTGCTTTCCCACATCAACTTCATTGATCAGCAGTAAGAGTGATATTGTCATATTGATTTAAACACCAGAAAAATAATTGGGCTTCAAAGAATTTTGGCCTTAGAGGTCCTGAACCAGGAGCCTAGTATTCAGTCATTTATCTTGCAGATAAAGTAATCTGTTCAAACCGTTTATACCATGAACAGTTATCTATTATTTCTATCTTTTAATGAAAACACGGATTTTCTGCTCCTTTAACCGATTACCAAACAGTAACGGCATTTGACCAGTTTGTTGCAGACGACTCTGGAAAACATTATGGGAAAAGGTGGAACTGCTCTTAACGAGCAATTTCATCTTTTCCCACCATGTTTTCTGCCCTATCAGAAGATACCTTTTCAATTCCATCACATTTTGAAATGTCATCTACAAACTCTTTTAATTTGGGATAGTAGAAAATTTGCCTTTGGTAAAGGTCAAGATAAAGATATTGAAAATTGTAATTTTTTCTGCACCACTGTTCAAGCTGATACTCCAAAACAATCAGTACAGATTATGACTGGGAGCTGATGTGCATACTTTAACAAGGAAAGCCAAATCAATTGTCCATATTGCCCAACTTGTCCTGAAGCCTTAACTTATGAGTGAAATCTCACTGAAATTTACAAGATAACCATTATACGGACGAGTGCAAGAAAAGAAGAAAAGATTTGGCATTTATGGACAAGTTGATCAGAATTAGATTTGGCCACCCCCGACATTGGAATGTACCAGCAGACAAGAGCGTTGGCAGACCCAAACTGTCTTGGAAGTATTTAATGAAGCTTGACAGGTAAGCCCTAGGTATGGATTCCACAAACCCTCAACAGAGATGAGAATAGTGATTAAGACTTAGATTGAGATTGGACAGTCAGGCCCCACCCTCGGCAGAGGATTAATTGAATGCCTGATCAACAAATAAACCGTGAGTGAGAGAGTCCATGCCATCCCTGCAGTACATGCTTGATAAATTAATGAGGCTATGAAAATAAACAATTGAGAATCCTACCCATCCATAATCATGGCATCCAGGGTGGTGTCTCCTAGTTCGTCGGGGCTCCCTCCCCAGCCGACAGATCCGTCACACCTCTCCACCTCACATTCACTGCAGCCTAGTTCCACAGCATCCACAGCTGTAGTGTTGGCCATCATCAGGGTCTTCCATGCTTAAAGTAGATTTTCAGGTTGTCTGTATTTTTCGAGGGGATATGAACAAGCTTTTGTCATTAATTAACTGTCATCTAGTTAGCGCATCTGATTTAGTTTGGTTCATTTTTCTAGGAAATATCAATGCTATGACTACAATTCTTGAAGACAGGAGTTGCAAAGCATGACAGGACAAAAGTTTTGTTTGTTATTTCTGATAGGCAAACTTTTGATGAGAGCTATTACTGCACTTATTTTAAAAAAAGAAAATACCTAAAAATCCTGATTCACGTCAAATTGATTTGACTACCCTCAATCCTAATCTAAGTTTTTCACTGTCTTTTCTCATCTCTCTACTCTTTTTTTTTTTATTTTCCAAAATGTAGCCGTATCATTTCCTCTGCATTCGCTGGTTGAAAACTTCAAGCCTGGTGGAATATCGGAAGAACCCCCCAAGTTGTCGGATGCTAGCAAGAAAGTGGTTGATGACAATACGTTCAATACCTGCTTGAGTAGCGTTTGTGAAGGCCCATGTATTTACAACGATAGGTAACGAAGTGCTGTTGTGTGTTGTAATCAAGAAAAGCGTGAAATATTTGAGGAAACCGCTTGCGGTAGCCATTTTGAACGTCACATGACCTATGTAGTCACGTGATAGTCAGTGTAGTTTACGGATTCTTTTATATATCCGGATACAGGTAGACTAGGGCAAATGTCCTATTTTGGCTTGGTCTAATCCTTGGTCCTTGCCCGCTTGTATCTCCGTAATTAGTAATAAGTGAGCCGATATAATTGTTGATTTAAGGAGGAAAAGTCAAGAAGGGCATCCTTTGAACACCCTTACAAGTCGAGAACTACGATCAACTAACTTTGATACCACATTTTGTAAGAGACCCCAAGCCTAACAGCCTATAAGGGCTGGATAAGCCTGTAAAACCATGCCTTTCCATAAGTCTGTTGGGAGACTGCCTCTTGTGAAATCCAAATACTGTAACAGGGATTTGAACCCACATAGAGAGGGGCCATGTGATTTCAAATTCTGTACCCTAACCACTAGACCACGGAGGCCCTGTTGGATACCAATGCAAAACAGCAAGTGTCAAACCCTGTATGTAAACAGATAACACCCCATCAAGGACTTTAGCTCTTCCCTTTCCAGAAACAAAGCCAAATATTCACGTCCAGCTTGTGTTGCCATTATTGCATCAAACTCCAGTACCTGAAATATAATGATGAATCTTTAAAGGCATACTAGTGCTCCCAAATCTGCAAAACTGGGTAAGTAAACTTTGAAAGTAAACAAGTCATTTGACCAATTATGAATGAAGGCAGGGCTCACGCTGGTGGGCGCAAAATACTTGGCATTTAGAAAAAAAAAAGTTTTTATTGACATTACACATACCATATTCATTACAGTACAATTTTAATACCAATGGTGAATCATAAGAACAAGAAAAGAATTTACTAAAAGGATTTAACACATGGGTAACATGTAAAGGGTTTATAGTAAAGAAACTTGAATTGGAGCCATAAGCTCAGAATTTGGCTCCATTTTTGTCATTTGGCACATGTACACAAAGACTTAGGACGATCTATTACGAAAATGATGTCAGTTTTATCTTTTGTAAGACCAAAAGTAGTCCAGATGATCCAGACGTAGCAATTTCATTCTACAATCCCGTAACTGTCTGCCCGTCTGGCTTCGGTCCGTCCATCAAATCGCCAGCCCGCCCGCCTGTCTGCCTTCTTTTGCCGTCTGCATTTGCACCAATCGTATCTACTCGGCAATCCCCGGCACAAGTCGGTAGATATTATTTTGAAAAAAATAGCCGAGGTGTTCCGATTGCATTTGTACGACTGCAATGGTGTCTAGCTTTAGTGACTGCCTTGTATGTGATGTGAGGGGGTCACCCAACAGTGCAAAAGAGCATTGATAGGTTTGTCTTACTTCCATAGCACTCTGGGTAATGCTGGTATCATAACGGCTTGGAAAGGCATTTCAGGATGAAAAAATGGTGGCATTGGTTTGCATCATAGTTATATTGTAATATAACCGGTAAAACGTTGAAAACAATGTTAACACATTTTCCCCACAAGGTGATTTGTAACTTGTCGGAATTTGCTCCAAATAGGGAACATGGATAACATGCTATCTTTTAATCTGTCCAAATTGAAAGCAACATCAGATGATAAAAAGCAACACACACACACACTGGTAGACATGTATTTTTTAATTGTGAAATGGTTACAAACCACACTGTTTTTAAAGATGACTTGCTTATGAAGAGCGAATTTGTCATAATAGTTTCTAATGTGTTCGACAATATATGATACAACGTGAGGTAAATTATGGAGTAAAGGGTAAATGGAGCTAATTTGATATAATGTGTTCTTTTACTCACATTCGAACACAATCGAAACTACTCGGGTATTTCCGTGAGCTGAGTTTTCATTGGATACACCCGATGAGTTCAAATAGATTTTCACGGTGCTGTATGGCATACGCGTCAAAAAATACGTGGAAACATAAATAGATGAACTGCACACAGTTTGTTAATATGACATTAATTTGAAACGATTGATCGAGACAATTTCTCTTTTTCCAACACTATTTTAAAAAATCACGAGCATTTAACAGAGTTTGGTGATGTTAAGGAGGAATACCAATAATCCGCCATTTTAAAACTCATTCTTTCGTCGGATTACTTCGGTCGTTCTCGGTATAGATCGGTTGGGGTCGGAACTATTCGGTTTAACGCGGGTGATCGCTAACTCGACTCCCACTTTTCGCTAACAAATATTACCCACAGCTACCCTTGCTCGTGGTCATAAGGCTTGAACATAACAGGGTTTTTTCCGATAGAGGGAAAGTACCTATATAACCATATAAAGGCAATGAATGGTTGAACGCTGTTGAAGAATAGCCGTTGAAATAACGTGAGCTCTTGGTGAAGCGCTCTAGCCTAACGCGTCTATCGTAGCGGAATATGCTGTGTCTTTATTGGTAGTTTGCCTAATTAAGGAAATGGAATTCGATACTTTACGGTTGGAACTAACTAGCATCTATACGTAGATTCTGTGATAATGCGATAAAAAAAGTGGGATTTGATTCGAGAATTCGAGATTTGATATTGGATTCAGGGGTGAGTAGATGTAGATGTATATAACTTGAATGTTTTTGTTTGAGTTTTTCCAACAAACGATGTCAAATTAAATTCTTTCAATGATTTTTTTATAAAAAAAAACCTCCGCATAACAAATTCGAATATTTCAGTCCTGTATGCTTCACAATGGATTTAAACAACTTGGATTATTCAAGTTATGGCATAATCGATTCATCAGAATTATTTTTTATTGTTAAAAAGAAGAAAATTTGCTCTTGACGAGCAAATTTTGCTTTTGCAAAAATTATTTCTAGTTTGTTTGATGCCAACCTGTTTAAAGGCGTCTGGTTGAGGACAAAACATTTCCTTATTTACTGATTGGTGAAATTATGGTGATAACGCGTAGAAAAATGATTTGGTAAGGATTCCGAAATAATGGAAGTCCATAAGGATACATTTGTCGTTCTTTGTTCGAGGAAGAGATGATTACAAAAAGATATGATTGAAAGAAAGAAAAAAAAAATAAATAGATAAAAAGGTAAATGAAAAAGAGAAAATCGAAAGAGATAAATAGGTAGATAGACAATGAAAGAAATAGAGAGCGAAATAAATGAGTAAAGCAAGAAATTGAGAAAAACAGAGAGGAAAGAAAGAAAGAAAGAAAGAAAGAAAGAAAGAAAGAAAGAAAGAAAGAAAGAAAGAAAGAAAGAAAGAAAGAAAGAAAGAAAGAAAGAAAGAAAGAAGAGAAAGAAAGAAAGAAAGAAAGAAAGAAAGAAAGAAAGAAAGAAAGAAAGAAAGAAAGAAAGAAAGAAAGAAAGAAAGAAAGAAAGAAAAGAAAGAAAGAAAGAAAGAAAGAAAGAAAGAAAGAAAGAAAGAAAGAAAGAAAGAAAGAAAGAAAGAAAGAAAGAAAGAAAGAAAGAAAGAAAGAAAAAGAAAGAAAGAAAGAAAGAAAGAAAGAAAGAAAGAAAGAAAGAAAGAAAGAAAGAAAGAAAGAAAGAAAGAAAGAAAGAAAGAAAGAAAGAAAGAAAGAAAGAAAGAAAGAAAGAAAGAAAGAAAGAAAGAAAGAAAGAAAGAAAGAAAGAAAGAAAGAAAGAAAGAAAGAAAGAAAGAAAGAAAGAAAGAAAGAAAGAAAGAAAGAAAGAAAGAAAGAAAGGAGGAAGAGAATGAATGTTGGGATGGCCCTTTTTGTAGGAACTTTTTTCAATGCACGACACCCTACATATATTCTCTCAATGAATAACCTTTATTACGTTACACTGATACTAAAACAATCTACTGTTATTATAATCAGAGAAAGTGACTAATGGGTTCATGGGGGCCTATTGTTACACACTGTATAACGATAGTTATTTTTTCTTTCATTACATTCAGCCAAATATAAATCATTTATATAATAATATTTTACTCCGTCTAAAAGGGAAACAGAACGAATAAGTGTAGTAGTGTCCGCAACGGGCCACAGTTTTATTAGCAACGTGCCATCTCACTCAGGATTCCAAGCAAATAACTCATTGCCAATTGCCTCACATAAATATACATGTATACATTTGATTAAATAAACAAACTAACTAAGAAGAAACTTAGACCGTCAAAGTCATATAAAACCTGTAATTGTTGTACATATAAACCTGGGTGAGCGTCAAAAGAAGCGATACTACGCCCAAAACTACATTCAAACCAAGACGGAAGGGAAAAGACGAAACATCAAATCGAGGCCATCTTTTATTATTGAGCTAAAGCATGGCGCCAGTGTGTGTTTTAAAACCAAATTACGCCGGGTATTACGTAACAAGTATATATCGCGAATTAATTGCTCCTTTCTCCGATGTAGAAATAAAAATTATCCTTACCACTTAAAGCCATACTTGCGCTCATTTACACTTACATTGTGAATGTTCTAGAATAATTGAAAATTAATTGAAAAGAACTTTAAATTTCCCTTTTATAGAGGAATTAAACTGTAACACGTTCACACGATGCTTTAAAAAGAGTGAATACCATAAGGTTTATTCAATATTAGCGATAAAAAGTTCAGACGCTAAAACATTGGGAACCACTAAAACCCAAGATATTCTCCATTTTGAATGTTCTCCTTGTAAACATTAAATAAATGCCAGTATGTCTGTGTTTTACGTGATTTTTCTAGCCAGGCGATCGCCACTCATTAATCCGAGCGCTTCTTGCTGTTTTAGATGTTACTCGAATGTAAACAATAAAGTTAAATTGGTGGGCACCAAATTAGTAAAAATAGCACTTTGAAAAATAGATGATAAATAGTGCAAGCGTTTTTTGTTTGGTCATGATCTTGTGGTTTTTTGCTATGTTTCAACATGTTTTATCATTATTTAACACTCATCTTATCCAGTTTTGCTGTTTTTCTGAGTGCTAGTATGCTTTTAACAGACATCACTAGATATCTCAAGTACGTTTTAGCCAACTTCCAATTTGCAACCTGGGCATGATGACAAACTATATGATTAACTTCTACATTTACATTAACAATCGATAAATCATTAAACGAGTGCGGTTGATTCTTTTGTCATACTGATTTCTTGATTCTTCTGAAATGCATGGAAGTAAAGTACAATGGGTTGGTAACCCTTTACCAAACGCCAAATTTTCGGCCCCGAAATTGAAAGAGTTTGCAGACGACTTTTCAAAATGTGATGAAATTGGAAAATGATTATCTGATAGGATAGAGAACATTGTGGGAATAGGAGAAATTGCTGTATGTTGAGAACAATTTCTCCTTTTCCCACAACCTTTTCCAGAGTCGTCTGCAACAAACTTGTCAAATATTGTTATTGTTTGGTAATGGGTTAGGGGGTTTGTTGGTCCAAGGTTGTTTAATTTCCTCCCCAAAATTCAAAAGTTCTTTTTAAATCGAAAGTAGCTCAGATTTTATTCTAAAAAGCCGTTCTTAATACTCCGTAACAAGGTGTTTATTTAATCCTCTACGAAACAATAACAACATTTGACCAGTTTGTTGCAGACGATCTGGAAAACATTGTTGCAAAAGGGGAAATTGCTCTTAGCGAGCAATTTCTCCTTTTCCCACAATGTTTTCAGAAAATAATATTTCATCACATTTTGAAATGTCGTCTGCAAACTCTTTAAATTTGGGACAGACGAAAACTTGCCGTTTGTTATAGGGTTAACGCCGTTCGCGAAACAAGTTCTAGTAACTTTCGGGCTTCTTTTTGTTTATATTGACTTTAGAAAACCCATTTAAAAAAAAAAAACTTTATAGTTGCTTGGTCACAGACGTGAGGAAATTTGAAAAGTTAAAACTTATTTCTTGACAACTGCAGAGCAGCTATTCTGTCTTTTGAAACGCATTGCAGAATAACCCTTGGTAGAAAAATTAGTCTTTATTTAATGTTTCAAAGACTGTAAACAGTGAATTATTATGTATTGAAAGTTCAGATCATTGCTCATTAAAGTCTCATTTTTAAAATGCAAAAGCGTTGCATCACTTCTTAGACCTACCGCATATGTACTGAAGTTTGTTTGATAAACTTACGTTTCCTGCACACAATACGCTTTGATTGCACATCAAGCAACAATGCAAGGACTACATTATTATAAAGACATTTTATTTCAATTTTCAAATTTTCTCATCTGTGAACAAGCACGTTAAACACTCTATACCTTCTTTAATGTCCATTGTACTTTACCGCTGGCCAACAACCACATTGAAATAAGGTCCGGATATGGCCTACAGGATATTCAGAAGATAATTGTCTGCTAAAAATGCGCAATTTATTACAGAAAATAGAGCAGCCAATCGGATATGTGTGTGTTTTCAGATGTAGCACGGCGCCTGCAATCCTTATAGAAACCAAATTACACACCGTATTTCCTAACGAGTGCCAATATCTCGCACTAATTGTCTTTCTTTGCGTCTCCGATGTAGAATTAATATCAAACGAAATTCAATGCCGCAAATCAATCATGAGAAACACCAATCGGAACTACTCGGGTATTTCCGTGAGCTGTGAAATACACCTCGGATATAAGTGTAGGGTTACACTTTTTCGAGTAAATCGGCATCCGCCGATGAACACCTTTTCTAAGCGTGCATGTTAAGTAGTTCAATGTGTATGGAAGTGTTGGACATCCTTTTTAATCAATTTTGATCAGTAACTCATACCAAATGGCGAATTTGTTGTTGTGACATGTATACTTGTTTCCTCAATCAAATTTAAAGATTTTTTTGATTTTACATTCAATATCTATTTTTAGAAACGAAAGAAAGTGACGGCATTCTCGCGGGAACCAATATGGCGTCATCCCTATTATTTCAGAGGTGTTTTCTATTGGATAAACCCGATGTGTTCAGATTGGAGAAACACTAGCCCTGAGTCTTGAAAATCTGAACTCTCCGGTGTTATCGAATGAAAACACCTCTGACATAAAAACAAAGCAATTATATTGCTTCTTTCAATACTACTTACATTGCTCTTTCGCTTTCAGATAAAACTGTCAAATGCGATATCTAAATAATGATTTAATTTGATGAAGGAAACAAAAATATATCGCAACTTATGTTTTCACTTTTATATATGAGTTACCGATCAAAAGTTATGATTAAATTAGTAACCCTACACTAACGGACGAGCAAACGTAACTACACGAGTATTTACGTGACCAGAACAATACACCTCATAAACTAGAGTAGGGTTACAAATTGTGTGTTATATGCCCGGGCTAATAACGTCGGTATACATGCCGTCGAAGTATTTGATAGATCAGAAATCAGAGAAGTTTGTATTTCGTTTGTTCAGCATTGTTTTCGCAAACTCTTTGCAAGCGTTAATAAGCCACCATTGAAAAATCTTGGAGGAATCAATAGTTACGAAAGAGAACAAACACTGGTACTGGTTATGTTTCTAGCAATCAGACTCCAGAGTGATTAATGTAGGTCGTTAAAAACCTGTTATTCTCTCAAAAGCTCTAAAGCTGGGAATCCCATTGGCCTAGTGATTCGGGCACCGCCTTGAACTCACATGGTGTGACTTCACTGTTGGACAACCCTTATTTGTTCCATATACAAATAGTCATTTTGGTTCCTTCATTGTGTTTTCCATGAAACGATACAGCCTTAAGCCATGTTTCTCTATGCAGAGTCCTCAAACACTTTAAGCCATACTTGCGCTCATTTACACTCAAATTGTGAAAATTCTAAAATAATTGACAATTAACTTAAAGTACTTTGAATTCCCCTTAAGAGAGGAATTGAGACGGTAACACTCACGTGATGCTTTTAAAAGAGTGAATACGATAAAGTTTGTTTACAATTAGTGATAAAACAAGATCAACGTCGAAAAACGTCGGGGATCAATGAAACCCGAGCATTTCTCTATTTTGAATGTTCACGTTGTTGGTACTGGATAAATGACAGTATTCTTACGTGTGTCACGTGAATTTTCTAACCAGGTGATCACCACCCGTTAAACCGAACACTTATTGCTTTTATAGATGTAACTCAAATGTAAACAATACAGTTAAATTGGTGGGCACCAAATTTATGAAAATGGCATATAAAAATAGATAATGTATAGATCAAGCGTTATATAATCATGATCCTGTGATGTTTCCCTATTTTCATCATATTCTATCATAACTCATTACTCAGTTTACCCAGTTTTTTTAAGAAACCAAGGCATGACCATCTTAATTTTTTTAACTACCGATCTGTCAATCTGAACTCACCGGGTTTATCCAATGGACACGCCTCTGAGATAATAATGGATGCTGCAACATTGTTCTTGTGATACTTTGAACGTGACGAGCAATTATTCTTTTTGTCACAACGATTTTCCAAAACAAATATTCCATATAGTATGATACAATGGTTTTTGTTGCATGAAAAGTAAAAAAAATGAATAGACAAATTGATTTTGCTCATAATTTTCGTATATAAGTATCAAATTTCGTACGAAGTAAAAAGGTTGAAGAATAAAATACGTCTTATTTTCGAAATCGAAAAACAATGTTTACATAATAACGCTTTGACATTTAGATGAAAACACCAAGACAGCCAACTGATCATAAAAAAGGAGATTTAAGGAATGAAGACTCCACGACAATGAAACGCACGTATTTATGGTTGAATATGTTACTATGGTTACAAGCGCATATCATCCTTTCCGTTGATTTATTCCTTATCACCTACTGGTGAAACCCCTTTCGTTAATTAATTCTTTATCACCTGCACTTCGAGCTATGGAGAGTGGATAGCGTTTCGAAAATATTGTGAAAAGAAATATCAAAAGATGAATAAGTTTCGCCTTTGTCACAACGTTTTCGTGTTTTGTTTGTGCTCATTAAAGTATAGAAATGTATGTTTGGGCGAAATGATTATTGACAATGTATGACAGAATGATTATTTCCCTTTAATTAACTTTAATTGTGACTAAAGTTTCTTACTTTGTACATGGTGTTTTTCGAAAGAGAAATAAATACATGCATCTTGGATATAAAAACACGTTTAGATTTGTGAGTCTATACTTAAGAGTCGGAGTGCAGCTATTTCTTAGAACCATGTAAAAGGTGATTTGTCCATGAATAACGAACTGCAAAATTTCTAGCCAGATGGATAGCACCTATGATCAAACCATTGTTGCGATTGTTGCCATATAAGGCGTGAAAGGTAATTCAAAAGGCATCAGTAGATGAAGAACTAATGTCTTTCTCCAATCCTCATAAAGACCTTTCAACCATCTTGCTTAATCATTGCCTATATATGGAAATAAAGTACCGGTCCAAACTGGAAATAGCAGCAGCCGAACAACAAATTCCTCACAGTAATCTCCCTTTGCAGCACTGCATAGATCACTGCCACCATAAGATTTTCGTCCAGATTTCTGATGAAATTTAAATCTTGTTATTTTTTTAAGTTAAGTTTAAACCGGATTTAGTAGTTAATTTAGTAATGATGTATTCTTGCGTTGATTTTTGACCAGTTTAATTGAAAGATTCCTTAACAAATAAAGCACAAATGAATGATTTTTGTGGGTGGTGCCGCCATCTTTAAGCCCAGCTTTCGTTTCTAAGGAGATGTTCATGTGTCATTTGAGGCGGCAGTGATCAATCCCATAAAGGGAGATTACCGTGAGAAGTTTTGACGAACAGCAGAAGCATGTTAAAATATATATTTTCTACGTATTCTCTTGTGCACAGCATTGAGACTGAATGATGCATTGCTCATTCGGCATGGCTGTAACGCTTTTGAAATACTGAGAAGATACGTTTTACCGCCTCCCAATTTGTAGGTTTCGAACTAATCGGAACTTATTGGTTCGTTTGAATGAAAACTAAAAACGCCCTTGATATGATAAGATAACAATCGTATTGCTTTTTTACCGGACTACTTTCGCTGTATTGTGGTTATCCAATCGGAACTACTCGGGTATTTCCGTGAGCTGTGAAATACACCTCGGATATAAATGGAAGGGTTACAATTTTTCGGGTAAATCGGGATCCGGCGATTAACACCTTTTCTAAGCGTGCAAGTTAAGTAGTTCAATGTATATGGAAGTGTTGGACATCCTTTTAAATCATTTTCTATCGGTAACTCACACAAAATAGAGAAATTATAAGTTGTGACATATATATTGTTTCATTAATCAAATTAGACGACTTTTTAGATTTCACATTAACGATCTATTTTAAACACGAAAGTGAAGTGACGTCATTACGCTGGGAACCAATATGGCGTCATCCCTATTATTTCAGAGGTGTTTTCATTGGATAAACCCGATGTGTTCAGATTGGTGGTTATCCAGTGTAACCCTACGCATGTATACGCGGAGTAGTTCTTAGGTAGCAGCACACGGTTAATGGGGTCCTTTCAGACACCCAATCCTTTTCAAACCAAATCTCACCCTTCACAGTCTATCTGAAACGACAGGCACCATTGTGTTGTATTCATGTGATCTAGTGCGACAGTAAAAGAGTAAAAAGGACATTCACAATAACTTTTTTTGTTCTGTGCATGCTATTGCGGAAAATGATTTGGCCCCGAAAACTGATATCAAATCGATCATGTAAGTCTTCGCCCAAAATGTCGAATACAATGGCCAATTCGCACATTTCTGTAGGGAACTGTTGCATGCTACCTTAGTCCGAATGATCCAGACGTAGATATTTCATTCTACATAGTTACAGCTTGGATCGTCCGAGTTAGGTAGTCCTAAAATTACGTACGGAAAAACCCGAGTAGTTACGATTTGTTTCGGAATGTCTTTACTCGATTCTCCCATATATCTAAAATAACAACAACAATAAATCCTTTGATAAGGCTGACAGAGTAGTAATACGAAAAGCGCGTAAACGTCAGTTAAAACATGTCATATTCATTCTTGGGTGTAGAAATACGTAACCTGGTCGTTCAATGTAAGATATCACTTTGAACATGTTGCCATACGATCACCAGGGCTGCGAAACCTATATCTAAGACACAATAATTTGTAACAACAGACTACAAAATGAGTATGAACATAGAGAATAGATGGTTGGTGTCGTGAATCGGAAATGTTATCGGACAAGGCGTAGGAATATTATCCGGTGAGCCGAAGGCGAAACGGATAATATTCCGATGCCGAGCCCGATAACTTTTCCTATTCAAAGACACCGACCATTTTTCCTATTTATCCTGTTACCTTTATGTATTCTTTCAAACAAACAAGATTTAAATAAAACACGAGAAAAAAGGAAAAACATAAGTAGAGAATGATATAAACATGACGTCATGGCGTTCTTATGACGTCATGATTCGTCACGTGCAAGTGTTATATGGTTAGTGCCAGATATCACAAAGGTTATACGGCACCTAGTTATCGGTCCCAAAATGACACTTGTGACAAGATAAAACGTATTATTGAAATTGCTATAAAACAATTCATCCTTCACGCCAGTCGGTGTTTTTGTTGTAGAATTAAAACGTTAATAAATGGTTTAATGGAATAATTGCAAAGACTTCTGATCATAAATGTGGGACAATCAGGAATGAACCGTTTTGATGCACTCATTTATTGCGCCAGAATTCCCGTCTTTTATCGACACCTTTTTATAGAGTAATGTAATCTATTCTCGTGAGTAGAAAATTAATCTCAACAATTTATCACAATGGGTTAAACCGAAGATAATAAAGATCAAAGCGCTGATAGCACTGAAGGACTATGGTGCGTTTAAAGCAAGATGAGTGAGGATACATTTCTTTGGGCAACATCTCGAGTAAAACAGCTGCTCCTTTTACCACTATTACTATAATCATTATTTCTGTGAACAGAGACTGGACGATAGTCTATTTTTCGAACATCTGGACATTTTACGATTTCCCATGAGGCAACAGTTACAATGATATAGAGCAAAACAAAGCGAGTAAATCCGGACTACATTCCTAGTTCCAAGAAGGTATTAGTCCGCACAGTGAAGGCGGATGTTTAATGAGTAATTGGGGTCAGACCGGTGTTGGTGTATCGATAAAGTACTGTCCCTCAAAAAGTGGTATGTAAATTCAATTGACTAAGGTGCTGACGCACCCTTAGTCCCGTCTGCTTTTGCTTTCAATTTAGACCTGTTACACATTCAGGAATGGGTTCGTATTAATTGTATGATGATAACCCACCTTGATTCACCTGAGACATACCACTGTAGAAAACACACAAGTAAATTACCCTTTTGTTGAATTGATTTCGTACAAACATCTATTTCACCTCATTTCAACTCAGGTCGTGTCCCTCATAAAGAAAACTTTCTGTATAATCAAACCTGCTGACATTTAAAACCTATTCTTTGAACGGTTCCGAAATAGACGCTAACAAAGCATTTCATTTGATACCAACTTGATGAAAGTACGCTCGACAGTCTATAGAAACAGAGAACATGTCATCAGGTTATTACACTCTGGCTATTCGCAATTCAGCAAAACAGAGAAGATGTTATTGGCTTTTTCTTAAAGGTACGTGTTCACAGAAGAGAAAGTTTGATACTAAAAAAGAATGTTGAAACGACACAGGTTTTGAATTGTTGTTTGATATACAATTGTGAGTACCTATTCAAAGCATAGTGAATTCAGGAAGCGTCAGTTTATATAAGTATGCAAAGTTCATATATGGTAAGTCTCAAAAGCGATGTCACGTTTTTTTTGGATTAGAAAACATGTTTGTTCACTGTATATACACTTTATAACAACCTTTGAAAGTAGCTATTGAAAGTATATTTTTTTTATATTAATCCAACAGTCTTAATTTCTAGACTGACTTAAAGCTATGGTTACTGTTATTCTAGGATCTGATTGGAGCATGTTAAATTGTGAATAGGTCCTAACCTAAACCCTTACGACTTCGTGTTTTTCTTGTTGGGGCATTCGTTCTTTATCTCATGATGCCACTTGAATTACTTTTTATGTCTTTTATGGCAACTGTCGCAAACAATAACAAATATTCAAGCAAACATAGTCTGATCATAGGTGCTTTACATCTGGCTAGAAATTTTACATTTTTTTTCATGGATAAATCACCTTTTGTATGATTGAACCACAGTTATCGTCTCAATGAAAATAACGTGTCAATTTCGTTATTAATGATTTAACATCTCAACAATGTTTTTTTTTTTTAAATATGTTGCTATGCCCAGTTTATAAGTTACCAAGGAATGATCCGGTTATTCACATTGTCTATAACACCTATTTGTATGGTGTCTAACGCCGTATCAACATTTTTCAGTCAGGTAAATGCTTACCTGGATCCACCAGTACTAGGCTAGGGCTCTGAAGTGACATGCCAAAGGTCAATCCCAGGTAACCAGAGGTGTCGATGGGGCTCGAACAAAGAAACCCCGAATTGTAAGTCCACTAACTTAACCACTGGGCGACGCACGACCCCTTATTCATGAGAATAACCACTGGCCAACTAACTGAGCGATTTTTCCCCATTTCATCACGACTTCCTTTAGATACAAACGAACACTAACTGGCCTTTGTTTAACCTTGAAATGGCTGCTTAATTGGTAATACGATACCAATTACCCATAAAGCCATCGAGTGAAGCCAATACTTCAGTTGTCTTTTAGTCTACGGTGTAACATATTGCTGCCTATACATTGCGTTTACCTAATTACAATGTACTCAAAGTACCATC
Source organism: Cerastoderma edule (assembly GCA_947846245.1). Taxonomy (NCBI): domain Eukaryota; kingdom Metazoa; phylum Mollusca; class Bivalvia; order Cardiida; family Cardiidae; genus Cerastoderma; species Cerastoderma edule. Next base: position 14,664,009 of record OX401408.1, on the reverse strand, counting down.
GTGTGAAGCCACTACCGCACTTGTCTACTGGTCTAAGGTATGACCTGGTGCGGTCTGTAACTGATTCTTAACCAAATTACCTACAACGCTATCGCGTGAAGTAATGTCATTCATTGTCGTTTGGTCTAAAGTATGGCTTAATGGGGTTTGTTACTGGTTTTTACTCAACTAGCAACTGTGTCGTCATGTAAAGCCAATACTACCATTATCTATTGGTCTAAGGTATGACCTGGTGCGGTCGGTGACTGTTTCTTTACCATATTACCTACAACGCCATCGCGTGAAGTAATGTCATTCATTGCCGTTTGGTCTAAAGTATGGCTTAATGCGGGTTGTTACTGGTTTTTACTCACCTAGCAACTGTGTCATCATGTAAAGCCAATACTTCCATTGTCTACTGGTCAAAGGTATGACCTGGTGCGGTCGGTGACTGTTTCTTTACCATATTACCTACAACGCCATCGCGTGAAGTAATGTCATTCATTGCCGTTTGGTCTAAAGTATGGCTTAATGGGGTTTGTTACCGGTTTTTACTCAACTAGCAACTGTGTCGTCATGTAAAGCCAATACTACCATTATCTATTGGTCTAAGGTATGACCTGGTGCGGTCGGTGACTGTTTCTTTACCATATTACCTACAACGCCATCGCGTGAAGTAATGTCATTCATTGCCGTTTGGTCTAAAGTATGGCTTAATGGGGTTTGTTACTGGATTTTACTCACCTAGCAACTGTGTCATCATGTAAAGCCAATACCACCGTTGTCTATTGGTCTAAGATATGACCTGGTGTGGTCTGTAATACATTTTTTCTCAATTACTCAAAATACCATCATGTAAAGTCAATACTACCTACCATCGTCTATTGGCCTAAAGTATAACATGTTTCGGTCTGTATCTAGTGTTTTATCAATTACCCGGAATACAATCACGTGAAGCAAATACTACCGTTGTCTATTGGTCTAAAGTATAACATGTTTCGGTCTGTATCTAGTGTTTTATCAATTACCCGGAATACAATCACGTGAAGCAAATACTACCGTTGTCTATTGGTCTAAGATATAACCTGGTGCGGCCTGTAAATGGGTTTAACTCAATTACTCAGAATAACATCATTTGGAGCCATTTGTATTGCCAATGAAACATATAATATACAGGACACAGCATCGGTAAGTAGATATATTATCGAATTTGACAAAAGGGTCCGGCCACAAGTTCTCACAACTTACTTAGAACCGGACATTCTCCTACCATTATCTATTGGTCTAAGGTATTACCTGGTGTGATCTGTAACTGGTCTTTACTCAATTACCTAAAAACAATCATGTGAAGCCAATAATTCCATTATGTATTGGTCAAAGGTATACCTTGTGCAGCCCGTAACTGGTGTTTACTCAATTACCTAAAAACAATCATGTGAAGCCAATAATTCCATTATGTATTGGTCAAAGGTATACCTTGTGCAGCCCGTAACTGGTGTTTACTCAATTACCTAAAAACAATCATGTGAAGCCAATAATTCCATTATGTATTGGTCAAAGGTATACCTTGTGCAGCCCGTAACTGGTGTTTACTCAATTACCTAAAAACAATCATGTGAAGCCAATAATTCCATTATGTATTGGTCAAAGGTATACCTTGTGCAGCCCGTAACTGGTGTTTACTCAATTACCTAAAAACAATCCTGTGAAGCCAATAATTCCATTATGTATTGGTCAAAGGTATACCTTGTGCAGCCCGTAACTGGTGTTTACTCAATTACCTAAAAGACAATCATGTGAATTCAAAACTACCATTGTCTATTGGCCTAAGATTTAATATTTTGCGTTCCATTACTTTTTTTACCCCGATACCCAGAGTTCCATAGAGTGAAGCCATGACTACCGTTTGATTTCCATTCTATGATAAGGTTGATCGTTGAAACTAGACACCTTTCTTTTTTCTCGCGGGAATTGAATATCAGCATTATCGTCCGGAATCTGAAACAAAAGGCACGCAACTTGATAAGCCTAAGTGACAAACATGTCGATCAAGTTTGTATGATATTCGAATTGGCAAGGCATCGCTTTAAACACAGGGGACAACTTCCGAAAAAATGTCATTTTTCTCGTTTATGTTTTTATTCAAAGCTGCTTGATCACTTTGAGGAATGTAAGGACGTTTAGAAGTAAAAGGTTATTTTCTTTTAAATGAACTTTAAGCTGTACTATTGTATTATGTGCACTGAGGAATAGTCATTGGACGCAAAAACGGTTTATTTTTAAGTTTAAAAGCGAGTATACAATGAAATAATGTGTATTCAAAACAAACCGTTGCAACTGCTTCAAGATCTATTGCATATATACTACAGTCTAACTTGTGTTAAGCAACCACCCTTTTAAGCAGCCAACCTGCCTCAAACAACCACTACAGAAAGTCCCATTGTTATATTCATAGTGTACATGTACATCAATTTGTGTTAAGCAGCCAACCTGTCTTAAACGGCCAATTTACTCTGTCCCATATGCTGGCCTTTTAACACAAAATTGACTGTATACTATACATACTTAGGTAAATTGACGTTTGTTCAATTAATTATGCTTTCAATGACTACTTATGTTTATCTAACGACAATACAAAGCTTGTATCAAAATGACATTTATTTTGACTTTTAAATGCTCCAATCTGTGATCTAGTATCTTTAATGAAGTATATTTGTCAAAATGAGCATTTATTTCCTTTTTTTACTTTAACCATTTACCAAGCAAACGCTTGATCTTACATCACAGCTGTAGATTTTTTCAATTATTTTTTGAAAAAAAAAGAGACATATGTCATGTTAGTCTTACCTTCAATACACGCCTTTTAATTTAACCCTTTCTTTGAAAATGGATTCAAACGGAACACACTACTTTGGAAAATTGTTGAATCACTCTTGGGTTTGTGTTAATCGCCGAGTTCAACCATTTATGAGTTATAACTTATAACGAAAGTTCACTTTGTCACGGTTGCTTTATGACCTACCAGTAATATGTTGGTAATTGATACATCGAAATGAAAACAAGTCTCTTATAACATAAGGAAAGCTATACATAGGTCTATATAAATGTGATAATAACAAATAAGGAATAAAAAGAAGAAATGATAATAAGTGATACACTACAATGTTTTAGCAACGAATTGCAAACTGTCTGTCGTCTATAGTTATGGAAGGCTAATGGTCATGGCACCGATTTCAACAATTTTTCAGTTTCATCGCGGCTAGCAGCTCTATACATGCTACCAGTATTTTCTCACAAGTTGTCTCTACTATCATTCTAATTTCTGCCGACTTCTTTCCCACATAAGCATAATTAGATAAATGGTGAAAGACAGCCATAAAAGAAACGATTCAACTGGAAATGCTCTGGCAATGCAGCGTCAATTTACATTTGAGACTGACTGCGCAAAATACATCAATCGCTCTTAACCCTTACAATGCTGGAACCGACTTCATGCAAACAGGTTAGATCCAGGCCAGCCGCCAAGTAAATTGGCGACTGGCCTGTGATCCAACCGGTTTGTTACTCTGGGTATCTTTCCTTATCAAAATTAAGCAGATATTTGAGGATTTGGAAAGCAGACGACACAAAAATCTATTTCTAGAAAGTTACCCAGCATTCAAAGGGTTGAAGGATACGCAGGTCACATGTAGCTTAATGCCACGCCCCGATTACGTTTCAAGGTTGTATTTAATTTCAGTCCGATTTCCAGTTTACGTGGCCGCAGTCAAGCTTCTAATACACTTATGAATAATCCGAACATTTGATCAGTTTCGTCACAAGAGAGTTCGCGCAGTTTTCTCCTCTATTTCTCTTTTATTTATATTATTTAATGCATTAGAAGTTGTAATCTTATTGCACTTTACCTGTGGATGTTTAATTTGTGCAGTGTGTTTTAATCATCATTAAGTGACTATATGACTTTTATGACGTAAATAAAATCTGTTTTCGATTTTTGCGAGGAATATTTTAGTCTGATATGGAACGTATATGCGTAAGTTATGTTATTTATTGTTAAACAAATTAATTAATTAATTATCAAGTGCGGGTTTTGTTTAAACTTATTTACTTTACATCGATTGTGACGGAAGCTAATTGAATTCACTCTCGATGACTGCTTCCTAGATACTTAAACAGTACTCGTGTCGATTTGTGGGTTAGTCCCGGTAATGTTCACCTCGCCTAAACGGGATTCGAACGCGGGTCCCTCGGTACCAGAGGTCGACGCTCTACAATTGCATCATTGTCGTCCGCAAGAGCGGGTTAAAACGCTTTCAACTAAATCTTTGCATATTAGCAACCATTTTTTTTCGTACACATGTCTGGCCAGATCATGACAGTGAAACGCATTATGACGAAGAAAATGTAGTCGCTTATCATGGCATTATTACAAAGGACAGATCGCTCATAACGTACAAGTTGCTTCATTTGTCAAAGTGATTTCAAATGTTATCAATTATGCAGTTAATTCGGGGATTAAGGTGTATCTACGAGGCACATTAGTTTCAAACCGCTTTGATCGAGTTTTACGGGTTCTAAGTGCCACAAATTAGTCATCTTAACCCTTTACTAAACGCCAACTTTTCGACTGTCCCAAATAGAAAAAGTTTGCAGACGACATTTCAAAATGTGATGAAATTTAAACATATTCTTCTGACAGGGCAGGAAACATTGTGGGAAAAGGAGAAATTGCTCGTTAAGAGCAATTTCTCATTTTCTCACAATGCTTTCCAGAGTTGTCAGCAACAAAGCGGTCAAAGGGTTAAAGCTGCTTGTTTACAGAATTGAGATCATTTGGAAGTTAAAAAAGTGATTTCTTTAAAACTGCACAACAGCTATACTGCTATATGATACGCACTGAAGAATAGTCATTGGGAGCAACATTAGATCGTATTTGATTCTTTAAAGTGTGTATACAGTGTATAAACATGAACTTTACTCTAAAAGCGTTACACCGCTTTTGAGACCTACCGCATAAAAACGTTTAATACTTTTATAAATTGACACTTGCTGAATTAATAACCACGTTTAATGGTATATCAAGCAACACTATAAAAGTTCTATTGTTTCAACGACATTTTCTTTTGACTCCCTAATTTTCTTTTCTGTGAACAAGCACCTTTAATGACCTATAGCTTTCGACCTCTTGGAAGCTTATAACTAAACATCCCTATGGAAGTTATAGCGTATGTCAAAACGGATATACATTGATGTTATCGTAAATGAAAGTATGATACTGTCATGTGATATAGTATACTAGTAGTGAACCTTTAACAATCGTTTGACCTAGATAAAAGCATCTTTGTGATATAGTTATAGTAAACCATTTTTACGGTTTATTTTGTAAACAATGACAAGAAGTGGTATTTTTAGAAACCATCATCAGTGTAAACTCACAAAGGCTTGGTTGTGCATAGACATACGTTATTTTCCTGATTCGAAAAGGGTAACAGTTTGTTGTCAAAGCGTTGAAAGGCACAGAAGCTGGTTAACCCCTAGAGTGCTGGAACCGACTGCATGCTTATGCAAACAGGTTAGGTGCAGGCCAGCCGCCAAGTAAATTGGCGGCTGGCATGTTATCTAACATATTTGCTACTCTGGGTATCTTTCCTCGACAAAATTAAGCAGAGATTTAAGGTTTTGGAAAGCAGACGACACACAAACCTATTTTTATAAAAATATTCAGCATTATAAGGGTTAAGATAAATTAAACTGTATATGTTCAACATCAATCAACAACTTAAGAATTACTAAACTAAAAATATTCTTTTGTTTAATGATGAGGGTTTATTTAACCACCAGTATAACGTGAGTTACTTACAGAGCAAAATCTGTGCGAAAGTCCCTTTATATCACGGAAGTGGTAGGTTTGAATTGCTATAAGACATAGACTCCCGATTGTCTTACACAATACCGATTGTTCTATCTGGTTAACCAGCCCTTATGGACAGTTACGTTTGGGGGCTCCTCCTCTATCAATCATGAGACGGGTATCGCAATAAATGTGAAATATTGTTGACACGGTGTAAGACCCTAACGAACGAACATGTTTCATTCTCAGAAGAAAGGAAGACATTTAACATATTTTTATTTCTGTAATGAAGGAAAGGCATCGTTGTCATTAGTTTGTCTTAAAGGCGATACAAGTAGGGGGTCATATTTCGAGAAGTAAGCCAAATCCTTTGGTAAGAGACATTAGGTCATTGCTTTCGTATTTTTTAATTCAGCGTAGTGCTTTGTCGAGGATGTAGTATGGTTTACATTGATAAGAATTTCTTAGGAAAAAAGCACAATATTACTTTTTCTCTCATCTTTGAAGGTTTATGAGCCCATAACATTGAAGCCTCGTTTATCCGGACCCCGATTATCCAAATGTCTCGCAATACGAACGAAATTGTAAGGGAACGGAATTATTTGACCAGTTTGTTGCAGACAACTTTTGAAAACATTGTGGGAAAAGGAGAAATTGCTTGTGACGAGCAATTTCTCCTTTTCCCACAATGTTTTCTGTCATATCAGAAGATTATTTTTGGGACGGACGACAATTTGGCGTTTGCTAAAGTGTTATAAGTATACACGTGCATAAAGACCGTTTATTTCTTAATGTGTATAAGAACATGCGCTACTTCATTAGTCCGGATTAATCGGTAATCCGGACATTTTGTTGGGAACGGACGTGTTCGGATTAACGAGAAATCACTGTACTGGTATGTCGAAGCTTCAATACGTTTACACGGTAGAGACTTACTCTGAAGAAAAGCACGATATAATTTTTTCTCTTATCTTTTTAGATCTATACATTTAGTGCTGGTATGTCGTTATGATATTAACACGCTTTATGTATTTGACTGACGAACACTTCCCGCAAGAGCCTTGACAACCATTGGTCGCCGTCAAATTGAAAGAGTTTGCAGACGACCCTGATGTCGTGATGTCGTGATACTTTTATTCAGTGAATTCAGGCCTCCGGCCCATAAAACATAATGCATAACACATAGTACATACTTGTATCATTGCAAGGAATCTCATCTGGAAGGACATTCACAATTATTATGATGTTTGAAAAGGGGGAACTGTTCATTTAAGCATTTCCGCATACTATAACAATAATTTTAAGGTTTATGTTTCAGCTGACTTATTAGTACTTGGATATTTAGTTAAACTCAATTCCCCCCATACTAGAATATCTGATCAGTCCAATTTAAAAGTAACAGTAGACGAAACGTTATTCCAAAAAAGACAAAAAGGGGACTAATTTTTATCAAAACAAACTGTTTGCTTTCTTGTGTTTTGAGTTTTAAGCCAAAGAATAATAATTCGTTCCTCATAAGACTGATATATAGAATCAGAAAAGCTCTAATGTTTCCTTGTCTTTTAAGTTGCTGGTGTTTTGCATAGCTCATATAAGATGGTAAAAGACCCAAAGTTTGACTGCCAACAAGAGCTGATCGGTCTGGCTACAACCATCGGCTTTGTGTAATTCAGGGAGGGGCGGAGTATTGAATAGCGTTTTTTTGCTCATTTTGCTCAGCCATTGGCAAAGCGAAAAACATGGGGTCTTATCAATTCTAGAATTTTCGCGAAACATGATCTGGAAATCTAGTATGACACTAAACGAAGAAGGCAACGCGGTATTTTGGTTTTCATAGCTCCGTTATATGTATTCTACCGCACGCCTAGGTTCATTAACGAGCTATTCCACGGATCCGTTTCTAAGAGAAGCACGTTCCAATATATCCGGTGCAGACGAATTTAAAACTCGAAAATGTGTACAAAACCCATTCCCTCCTGTGGAAATTTGCGATTGAGCAGACGACACACTTATGAAGTGGAAAAGAACTTCAATTTATGTAATACAGTTTGTGGAAACAACTGTGACATTATAATAAACTGCTCCTCATAAAACGAAAGACATGCACACCATTTCCTGCGTTCAGGATTCCAAACCTTCCAGAGTTTTACACGAATTACAATCAAGAAATGCAATCATATTTACTTCGTACTAGGGAGAAGGTAAATAAAATAACTGTGACAAAAGGAAAACATACTCATCGCAAAACAGAAACAACACATTATTTATAACTCTAGCAAACAGCATGGTTGCTTGGCGAAACCCAGGCGTAAGTCCGTCAAAACTTTGACAGACGAATAATAGTGAATCACTAAACTATCGATACCTGGCTTGAATCTAGCTTCATGTTATAACTTCATGTTATAACTTCATGTTATATTTTCATGTTAAAACTTCTTGTTATAACTACATGTAATAACTTCATGTTATAATTTCATGTTATAACTTCATGTTATAACTTCATGCTATAATGTCATGTTATAACTTCATATTATAATGTCATGTTATAACTTCATGTTATAACTTCATGTTATAACTAATGCTCCAACGTAGTTCATAATTGAGATTGTAATTATTTTATTCTCTCTCCCTTCTCGTGAACTCAAATCTGATTTAGCCAGAAACAATCTGTTAATATATTACTTTAGCAACTAACCCTTCAAGTGCTGTAACCGACTTCGAGCCTATGCAAACAGGGTAGATCCAGGCCAGCTGCCAAGTAAATTGGCGGCTGGCCTGTGATCTAACATGTTTGCTACTCTACTCCAAGTATCTTTCCTTATCAAAATTAAGCAAATATATAAGGTTTTGGAAAGCGGACGACACAAAGCTATATATTTAGAAAAATGTCTAGCATTATAAGGAGTAAAGAGGGAAACACAAGCGTTAGTCCTTAGCAATGTTTACGGACTACAGATAGTGGAATGCAATACCATCGAGACATTAGCTGAACGTAACGACATTTCATAAGTCAAAACTTCGGCGTATATCCTGATGGGAGTGGTACTATTTATTCCATCCATACCCTCCCTATGATCGTAAATGCAATTAGTAGAAAACAAAAAGCTTACTTATTACTCCAAGAACATAATGGGTTTTTGTATAAGTGCGAGAGAGTCGTTTGAACGTAATGGTTAGTGTCAGTTACTATGTACGAGAAGACGCATGTTCGATTTCATAGCGGCCGATTAAGCGACCGATTATTTCATTTACCAATGTCGTTGGACAAGACATGGTATCATTGCCTGGTTTTCGTAGACTACATAGAAAACTGTTTTAACTGAACATTTGTAAAACGGAGCTTAAAGACCAGCTAGAAAGAGAAAAAGGGGTTCATGACAAGCATAGGAAGGCTAAATTGATGACAAAATATTTCCTTTCGCGTTGCACTTAAACATCGTTTGGCCATCTTGGTTTCCCTCGGTAAACGATGCGAGTCATATTCCGATATAGAACAGTACATGTACAGTCAAACTTGTGTTGAGAGGCCAGCCTATAGAACTGAGAAAACTGGCTGTTTAAGACAGGTTGGCTGCTTACCGCAAATTGATGTACAGTATAGATCCAACAATTGGACTTTCTGTAGTGGTTGTTTAAAGCAGGTTGGCTGCTTGAAAAGATGGTTGTTTATCACAAGTTGGACTGTATCCTGACCGTTTCCATATTGTGTAAGCTCAATGTATATATCGATATGTTTACTCTTTCTGTATCACATCACTTGTCCTTTGAGTGAACTCAATTCTAATTAATACAGAAAAAACACAATGAGATATTCCTCCAACAATGTGATTGTTTGACGGAATATTCGTATGAATCATTCGTAATGGTCGAAAATAGCTTATCGGGTTTCATTAATCTCCAGTACTACACTTTGCATGTGTGGAACGATATGTCAAGGTTGCTTGTTCACAGATTAGACAATTTGAAAGTTGAGATAAAATGTCTTTGAAACAATACAGATTTTGTATTGATGTATAACATACAATTACAGGTTATCATTGGATATTCAAATCAAGAAACGTTAAAGTTGCTTGTTCACAGATGAGAACATTTGAAAGTCAAAAGTAATTATCGTTAAAAAAACATATTTTTAATTGATGTATGCTATACAATTAGAGATAGCTATTGAAGGAATAATCAGACCAAGAAACGTCAATGTATCAAAGTGTGTACATTCTATATGCTGTAGATCTCAAAACAGTTCAAACGCTTTTGGATCTAAATATATTTTGATTTACTGTATGTATACAGGCTCTTAAAACTTTAAGAACGAACTAGTGGTGATTCCAATGGATTTTTTCCATTGTGTACAGCTGGTGTACAGTTTTAATGAGTTTAAGTTTTAACCTCCAAATTTCTTCACATCTGTGTACAAACAGCTTTAACCCTTTCCCAAACAATAACGACATGTGACCACTTTGGTGCAGACGACTGTAGAAAGCATTGAGGGAAAAGGAGAAATTGCTCGTAACGAGAAATTTTCCTTTTCCCTCAACGTTTTCTGTCCTATCTGAAGATTTTTTCCCAATTTCATCACATTTTGAAATGCCGTCTGCAAACTCCATCAATTTGGGACAGTCGAAAATGTGGCGTTTGTGAAAGGATTAAGCCATCGAGTATATTTCGGTTCGCACCACATAACAAATTTAAACTACGTAACATATATTGTTGATATAGTTGTTCATCTTGCATTAAGGTCAATCGTACCCGTGAATTCAAATCTGACCTTTTCCCGAAACAACATTAACCCTTATAGTGCTAGAACCGACTTCATGCTCATGCAAATAGGTTGAGTCCAGGCCAGCCGCCAAATTAATTGGTGGCTGGCCTGAACCCAACCTGTTTGCTACTCTGGGTGCCTTTCTACATCAAATTAAGCAGATATTCAAGGTTTCGGAAAGCAGACGACACAAAAAAATATTTTTAGAAATTTACCCAGCATTCTAAGGGTAAAAGCTCGATGCAGCACGAAAGGTTAACACATTTGTTGCATCCAGCTATCAAGCATTTTCGTGGTGAACAACAATTATTAAATCAAACTCGAGTGCAAACATGTTAACCGTTTTCTTGTTACGTATTCTAAACCTGGAAATGAATACAAATCTAATTTACGCAAGAGAAAACGATATTCATTGCTAAAGCATTATGTTTTTTCGGTGCAACAGAATGTGCGTTATTTACAATGGTCTTTTGTTGCAGTCCGTCATTGGTCTTTTCGCGTCTGTTTGGGGGTTAACCAGTGCATTTGTCCCTCTGACATTCATTCTAACCCTGATAATACATGTATAAGTAAATCTGACTTAACCAAAAAAACATCGTATTCATTGCTTAAAAGCATACTAGCGTTCAGAAAATCTGCAAAACTGGGTAATATGAGTTATAAATTATGATAGAATATGTTGAAATATAGCGAAAAACCACAAGAACATGCCAATATAACGCCTGCACTATTCTCCTTTTCAAGGGACTATTTTCACAAATTTGGTGTCCACCAATTTAACTTAATTGTTTACATTTCAGTTACATCTAAAACAGCAAGAATCGCTCAGATTAATGAGTGGCGATCATATGGTTAGAAAAATCACGTGAAACACATTGAGAAATACTGTCATTATCCAATATTAACAACATGAACATTCAAAATGGAGAATTTCTTTGGTCTGATTGGTTCCCAGCGTTTCTCGGCTGATATTGTTTTATCGCTATTTGTAAGCAAACCTTATAGTATTCACTCTTTAAAAAGTATCATGTGAACGTGTCACAGTGTCAATTCCTTGGTAAAAGTTAATTTACAGTTATTTTAAGTTAATTTTCGATCATTTAGTCCCTTAATTGTATTCAATACAAAGTGCCCCCACTACAAATAAAAAATGATAAACAGTAACGACGTTTGGCCGGTCTGTTTCAGACGTCTCTGGAAAACTTTATGCGTAAAGGAGAAATTGCTCTTAACGAGCTATTTCTCCTTTTCCCACAATGTTTTCTGCCCCAACATAGTATCATTTTTTGATTTCATCACATTTCGAAATTTCGTCTGCAAACTCTTTGAAATTGAGACAGTCGAAGATTTCGCGTTTGGTAAAGGGTTAAGGGGGAATTCAGCGGCTTGGAAATAATGTGGAAAAAACAGGAAGCATAGGTGTATTGATCACCGATATACGACTGAAATATTGTTCAAAGCGGCGTAAACCCAAATCAATTCCATTAACATTTTAGATAAAACTTCGAACTAGGTCTCGATGTTGACGTTTTCACAGTTATCCAGTCCAATCTAACGGATAGGCTATAATTCGCACCAGATAGTATTCTCTGAAAAGAATGATTTACGGGGTATGTGCATAATGAGTGCAACCGTGAACAAAGCTTTCCTTAACCCTTAGAGTGCTGGCTAATTATCTGAAAATAGAATTTTGTGTCGTCTGCTTTCCCAAAACCTTAAATATCTGCTTTATTCTGTTGAAGAAAGATACTCAGCGTAGCAAAAAGGTTAGATCACACGCCAGTCGCCAATCTGCTTGGCGACTGGCCTTTATCTAACCTGTTTTCATTTTCATAAGCATGAAGTTGGTGGCAGCACTATAAGAGTTAATATGAGAAGGTCAGCAGTTCAGTCAAAAGGTGTTCATTGTAACGACTATTACTGTAGCTATTCGCGAACTAGTCATTGTTATATGATCGTCGACTGTTTAGTGCGACCGTACGATGACTTTAAACCATTACCAAACAATAACGACATTTGATCCGTTTGTTACAGATCATATTATTTTTTCTCTGTATAAATATCATCGGAAAACAGGGGATAATGACCATATGTGAATTTCACTTATGTCCGATTCCTGGAATGAATGACACAATTCTGTTTTCTCTGAATTTTCAAACGTCAGAGTGGGATTTGTTGTTGTTTTTTATTTTCTTTCTATTGTTCCATTTTCTTCTTTTCCCCCATTCAAAATGTAAGTTGAATATTGTTGTTTTGGGTAGACTTAATAAGTATAGCGCACATGGCTCAGTCCAACTCGCCATACGGACCGGGGTTTGTCGGTTTGAGACCAAGCTCGGCTACTATTTATTCAGACGTTTGATGAAGTCATTGCGTCATGATTTATTCATCTCTCAAAAATGATATATCATGGCAGTATGGGAAATCGTTGAGCGACTTGGAAAGCGACTTTTTGAAATACCAGGTGAGAAACATGCGTAAATGTTGGTGCGCTGATTGACGCGATTGGACTTTAAAATGGTTGAAAATGGTAAAACATTCCAGTTCTACCATCAAAAGACTGAATCCAATCAAGATTATTAAAGTTACTCAGTCATGGATTGAAATTTAAATATATCTTAATCAAATAAAACACATTCTATGGATAAAACGTATGTACAAATCTATGCTATTTCATAAATAAAAATAGTTTGTGGATTTTTTTATCCTGTTCATGACTGTTTGGTAAAGATATAGTACATTTGTCTAGTGGGTAAAGTAAACGATTTAAACGGTTTATTTTGTAAACAATCATATATCATTACGGTCTTTCAAAATCGTTAAAATATGTAAAGGCGTCTAGAACTACTAATGTGTCGTACCTCTAATCGCTTAACGCTAGCAAGGTTGGTCAGAGAGCAACCCACGACTGTTTATTAACTGAGTATTTTTTATTATCAAAGCGCTGAAAGAACTCGAATACTTGTTTCACATTTTTATAGATAATCAATGGTATTATGGGATCTTTGAAATAAACAATTTTTAAAATGGTGTTTATTTAATGCCGGTAATTGTTTTGATCATCTGTTTTTGTAGTTATTTTCTCACTGTACTAATAATCCGCCATTTTGAAACTCAATTTTTTGTAGGATTACTTCGGTTGTTCTCATTCAACATCGGTCGAGGCCGGAACAATTCGGTTTAATGCGAATAGTTCCGTCCTCGACCGATGTTTAACGGGATCAACCGAAGTAATCCGACGATAGAATGAGTTTCAAAATAGCGGATTATGGGTATTCTACCTTAATCAAGGAAAATCTCCATAAAAGTACGAACAAACAGTTCTCCGGTAGCTACATCCCCGGACAATAACTGTCCGTATTTATCCCGGGTAATAAATTCCGGGTGACAGCAGCGATAAAACCCCGGTACAAGGACGGGTTGATAAATACCGGTAGACGTCTGTTGTCGGTTAAACGCAATCAACCGGGAGTTTAACTTGATTTGTGGGCACGATAATTGGCCGTAATTCAATTCGCCGACTTTAAAAAACTTACAAACTAATTCTGCTTTCCCCTGTTGAGGATTCCAAACCTTGTAACGAGATTAAGATTTCAGGTTTTGTGGATTCCGAACAAAACGAAACATTGTTCCCAAAATGCATGGTACGTTATTTTACGCAAGTTTATTCGCTTGCCAAATTCAAAGCGACCACGTTCAATTGATCTTTTTTAAATGGGCTTTAAAGTCAATGTTCCGCTGTATTATGACTGTCCTGTTGACTGTCCTGTTGACTGTCCTGTTGACTGTCCTGTTGACTGTCCTGTTGACTGTCCTGTTGACTGTCCTGTTGACAGGCATAATGCCGAGGGTTCGAGCCTGCTTTACCAGCCTTCAATATCTTTCGAATTTTTCATTTACTATCAATGTCTGCTCTATTTTCATGTAAACATAAACACATCAAAAATGGTGAAAAGGTAGGTACCTATTTTATTACCTTAAACCTAACTTCTATTTATATTACCCGAAAAACACTACCTATACCTACCTACGAGATAGCTCAAAGAGTGTTTCGCGATTTCCTGAATCGTAAATCGAAAACACTCAATGAGACATCTTGATTATTAGGTCATCCAGACGAAAACTGCTGATACTCGCTAAAACAGCTATCGACTGTCCCTATGCTATGCGTTATCCGATAAAAAAAAACAAGAAAGTAAAAAAAAAGACAAACCTGTTTGAAAGCCCGAATCGAGGTTTACGCGGTCATTTCTTCCCCAAACTTGACCACATAACTACCCCCCCGGCAAAAAAGAGAAAACAAAAACTACCAAAATCTTAAGCGCTCAATTCCATCTCGCCATTTCAGGAATCACAGACCAACCACCAAGATGTCGTCGGGGCGGAGCCTCCCCACAAAGGTGAAGGTCAAACAGTCTAGCTCGAAGCGGTCTGCCCGTGTGGCGCCCGTCTCTATGCCCTTACAGCCCATCAAGTGCGGACACCGTATCGACCCCACGGAGCGGATGTTCCTGGACGCGGCGGAGCGGGGAGACAAGCCCACAATGATCCGGTGTCTGCAGTCGGGGACCCCTGCGGTCAACGTCAACTGCACCAACATGATGGGCCGCTCGGCCATACAGATCGCTGTCGACAACGAGAACATCGAGATCGTGGAGCTGTTGCTTCGTCAGGACGGCGTCAAAATCGGGGACGCGTTGCTCTACGCCATCCGCGAGGGCGTGTACAAGATCGTTGAAATGCTCATCGACCATCCCTCCATTACACCGGAAATGCTTGGTACGGAGTGGTGCAAGTCAAAATACGTCGAGGAGAAGGAGGACTCGGAGGAGGAGAGCCATGATTACTCCCCCGACATCTCGCCCGTCATCCTTGCCGCCCACTGCAACCAGTTTGAGATTCTACAGCTTCTGCTCATGCGCGGCGCCGTGATAGACACGCCCCATCAGCTGTCATGCTCCTGCCGGAAATGCCAAGAGAAGGTGTGCGAGGACGGGTTGCGTCACTCGTTACGTCGCATCAACACATACCGAGCGCTCGCCAGTCCGGCCTGGATCTCGCTGACGAGCTCGGACCCGATACTCACGGCCTTTAAGCTATCCTGTGAGCTGGAGAAGCTGGCGTTGAAGGAGAATGAATTTAAGGACTCGTACATAGTGCTCAGTCGGCAGTGTAAGAAGTGTGCGTGTGACCTGCTAGACCAGTGCAGGAGCACCGAAGAAGTGATAGCCGTACTGAATAAAGACAACGACAGCGATTCGGACGAAGATGATGGAGACGATGGGAATAGGGATCCTGCGAAACTTACCCTGTCCCGTCTCAAGTTGGCGCTCAAATATCAACAGAAAGAGGTAGGAAATTGTTTTATCCCTTATATGTGCTCATTTCAAATGGATTTGAATTACAATGGGTTTTTTTTCGTCTGCTTTCCAAAGCCTTGAATTTTTGCTTTATTGTGTTGAGTAAAGATACTCAGAGTAGCAAACAGGCCTGTGATTTAACCTGTCTGCATAAGCATGAAGTCGGTTCCAGCACTATAAGGGTTGCAAAAATAGTAACAGTTTATAGCAATATCCATCCTATACATTTTTTTCATGACAAAGAACATATAAAAGCATTATTGTTAGTTGAAGAGCAAAACATGTCAGAAGGTGTATATTTAGTAATGATTCATTTTTATAAGACGTTAACTTCTTTCGAAAATGAGCAACTAGTTCTAGTTGTTTTGTTTATTTGCAAAGCAACTTTGCCAAATATTAAAACATGATATGAAAATTTGAAGACATAAGATAAACAAATGTTTGGAGTTATGGCCATGTTTAATTTCATAATGGTTTATAGTAATTAATCAATTACATTGGATATATTTTATTGCAAAACGTTTGAATGATATATGATCACATGGTTACCTTTTATTTCAAAATGTTAAAATTGGTACTGACTTGATGTAAACTGTATAACGTTTAAGTCAATAATGAATCTTGAATCTTGAATCTTGAATCTATAATAATACCTTTAAGCATATGACTAAGTATAATCAGAGTGTAAAATTCAACAAACAAGGCGCGGACGTTTTTGTCATTCCTAGACCCTTTTAATCGCATATGTTTGTTTGGATTATATAAGATAGTGTTTGAAAAGACGTTTGACATGTACTTTTCTTAAAAGGACTTACAAATAGACTTGTGCATTTTGAGTAATAGATATTAAAATCTTGATATTAACAACCATTGTCACTAAACCACTGACCCTTTTCAATGTTTTTACTTCTAAGTTGCTGAAACCTCGTGATTCGTTAGACAATGTTAAATTAGCCTTTGCGCCTATCAGCGCTTTTATGGGAAACCCGGGTTATAAATAAACGCAGGAATTCCTTCTTGCGCACCTCGTTTACGTCACGTGACAAGAGAGGCTAATCGGTTTCGAAAACCCACATGACGAGAGTGCCTAAATTTAACACCTTTCACTCTACGTTTAGTTTGCTGTTTACTAAATAAACCCGTTTAAACGGTTTGTAATATCTACAATAAAAAATATCTAAATCTTTTATGTGCGGTAATAATCGAGATTTGAAAGCTGTCAATAATCTAGTCTTACGAACAATGTCCGCAACGAAGCATAGCTAGAAAAATCCACTTTGGATTTTAAATCCCCTATGAGGATTCGATCCCGGTTCTCCCGGGTGACAGTCCAAGACATAACCACTGAGCTAAAGAGTCGGCTCAGTAAAGCAGAGGTTACATCTTGTCCTGATTGATTGTTGCTATGCTGTAGAGAGTGAGGTGGTCACGTAACACTAGTATTATGTTACTTTAGAAATATATGTTGTAATTTAATCGATAAAAGACAATTCATTTTTAAAAAGTTGAAATCCAATTCTGTCAGATAGTACTTTTAAGCATATTGAAACTGATTCGTCAAAAGTGAGGGATCATAAACTATGGGGACATTCATCATAGGTGAATGTCCATATGGTGTCGAAACCCACAATCAAGCAATCTTTTTTAAGACTTCCTTAACATATGCTTTGAGCCCATGCAATCAATCAGACGACGTTGTCAGCTGATTTCGCTCACTTTAACCCTTTACCAAATAATAACGACATGTGACCAGTTTGCTGCAGACGACTCTTGAAAACACTGTAAGAAAAGGAGAAATTGCTCGTGACGAGCAAATTTTTCCTTTTCCCACAATGTTTTCTAGTCTATTAGAAGATTACCTTCCAATTTCATCATATTTTGAAATGTCGTCTGCAAACTCTTTGAATTTGGGACAGTCGAAAACTTGGAGTTTGGTAAAGGGTTAACTGTCAAAGGAAGAGTTTAGGGGTGCTACAGTAAGATGTAAGTTATTAGCTTTGCCATTACCGCAGACGTTCAGATCGTTTAGGAAAGCAGGCCCGATCAATCACCCAACTAGTAAAATGTGTGCTGGCTTTACAGACGGGTCCCAACCCTTTACCAAACGCCAAATTCTCTACTGTCCCAAATTGAAAGAGTTTGCAGAGGAGATTTCAAAACGTGAGGAAATTGAAAAGATGATCTTCTGATAGGGTAGGAAACATTGTAGGAAAAGAAGAAATTGCTTGTAAAGAGTAATTTCTCCTTTTCACACAAATTTACTCACAGTTGTGAACAAGCACCTTTGAATGATCTGAAAAAGTATTTATTGATCGGGGGACAATGACCGAATGGTTATAGCATAAAACTTAATATCTCTTTGCGTGTTTTAAACAAAGCGATGATAGTGCTGAAGGACTAAGGTGCGTTTAAAGTAAAGCAAGATGATTGAGGATACGTTTGAAAATTTCTTTTGGCAACATCTCAAAGAAAACAGCTGCTCTTTTTACCACCATTATTATAATTATTATTTCTGTGAACAGAGGCTGAACGATAGTCTATTTTTCGAACATCTGGACATTTTACGATTTCCCATGAGGCAACAGTTATAACAATATAGAGCAAAACAAAGCGAGTAAATCCGGACTACATTCCTAGTTCCAGGAAGGTATTAGTCCGCACAATGAAGGCGGATGTTTAATGAGTAATTGGGGTCAGACCGCTGTTTGTGAATCGATAAAGTACCGTCCCCCAAAAAGTGGTATGTAAATTTAATGGACTAAGGTGTTGACGCACCCTTAGCCCAAAAACCCGGTGACATTTAGATATTTATTAGAGGTAGACTCCCGACTGACTTACGAAATACCGATAGTTCAACCCGGCTTGACCAGCCATTATGGGCAGTTGAGTAAATGATCTTTCTCCATCATAACGATTCGGGCACTGCACTACAGTATAAGCGAAATGATCTTAAGCCAATTGAAATAAAAAAAAATAACACAAATACATGTAAATTGGGATTAACCCATTATCAGACAATAGCGACACTTAACCACGTTGTTGCAGACGACTCTAAACGAGCAATTTCTCCTTTTCTCACAATGTCTTCTACCCTATCAAAAGATTATTTTCCAATTTCATCCCATTTTGAAATGACGTCTGCAAGCTCTTTCAATATAGGACAGTCGAAAAATTGGCGTTTGGGAAAGGGTTAAGGAATCAAGCCAGTTATGCCTCCAATCATTTTGTTTTCTAGAGATTTTTTTAAGATATACATGTACATCTGTTGACTATCGCATGACCTCGATATCATAAAAAAGCTGAGCGTAATGTCCCAACACTAAACAGTAGACATTCCTTCTCGTTTATGAAAAAGCGTATACTCTATTCGATCCCGTTAATGTGTATGTGCTTTGTTTCAACTAACCAG
Organism: Cerastoderma edule; assembly: GCA_947846245.1. Classification (NCBI taxonomy): domain Eukaryota; kingdom Metazoa; phylum Mollusca; class Bivalvia; order Cardiida; family Cardiidae; genus Cerastoderma; species Cerastoderma edule. The sequence continues at coordinate 14,644,651 of OX401408.1, read as the reverse complement.
GAACCTGTTTCAACGTGTTCAACACTGACTTACTAGGATGCAAAACAATGTTGTCTCATATAACAACTATTGTAGACCCATCACTAACGGTCTGATTTTATAAATCGATTTTCTGTTGGTGGGTTTTCTTGTTGTTGTTCTTTCACTCAGTTAAAAGCAAACTAGCGGTAAAAAAACTGCAAAACTGGGTAAATTGAGTTATAAATTATGATAGAATATGTTTAGATATAGCGAAACACCATAGGATCGTGACACTATAACGCCTACACTTTTTGATATCTATCTTTCAAAGTACCATTTCATAATTGTTGTACCCATCACTTAACTGCATTGTTTACATCCAAGTTGCGTGTAAAATAGCGATGATTGCTCAAATAAACGAGTGGCGATCACCTGGTTAGAAAAATCACGCGAAACTCATTAAAATACTGTCATTTATCCAATACCAATAACGTGAATATCCAAAATGGAGATTTCTCGGATTTCACAGGTTCCCAACGTTTATTGGCTGATTTCCTTTATCGCTAATCGTAAACAAACCTTATCATATTCACTCCGTTATAAGCACCATTGAACGTGTAACCGTCTCATTTACTTTGTAAAGGGGAATTTAAAGTACTTTTAAATTAATTGTCAATTATTCTAGAAGTTTCACAATTTTAGTGTTTATGAGCGCTGGTATGTCTTTCAGCATTGTATTTCGCACCAGTATCATGCTTCGCTACGCTTGTAAACGGGGCACAATCTATCTGTTTTCTAGGCTATTTTCTAGACGGTCGCACATTTCCATTTCCCGCCATGACAGGGTGTGAATTTGAAGAATATGGTGCATCAGCAATTACGGTTGTTATGCCGACGATCTGTTGTAAATAGCGTCTGGCCTTGTCCAATATGTAATCAGTCAATTCTGCAGGAATAATCGCTCCAACGGTTAACCTTAATTTTCTATTCAATATCCTATTTAACCCTTTCGACTCTCCCAAATTGAAAGAGTTTGCAGAGCACATTTCAAAATGTGATGAAATTGAAAAATAATTTTCTGACAGAGCAGAAAACATTGTGGGAAAAGGAGAGGTTGCTCGTTAAGAGCAATTTTTCATTTTCCTACAATGTTTTCCAGAGTGGTCTGCAACAAAGTGGTTAAATGTCACTACTGTCCCACAATGTTTTCCAACGTCGTTTGCAACCAGCTGGTCAAATGTCGTTATTGTTTGGTAATGGGTAAAATCATATAAAAAGCAGACGATAGAACCAATTGTCGAAGTGATAGATACTATCCCAAAGAGTGGACCCAGTGTTTATGTAGAGCAATTCATCCTTTTGATCCGGTACTTTTTAAAGTCCTATTTATGATTTGATGTATTCATAAGAAATAAGTAAGTAAGTAAGACAGAGCGTTCGAATTCTTACCATTAGAATGCTGGGGAATTTGCTGGAAATAGATGGTTGTGTCGTCTGCTTTCCAAACTTTAAATATCTGCTTAATTCTGTTGAGGAATGATACTCAGAGTAGCAAACAGGTTAGATCACAGGCGAGCCGCCAGCGACGTTAACAAAGGTGTCCGAAAGCATGTCGGTATGGAGTCCCGCTTTGAATGCATGGGTTCCAAGTTTTATATACAGGCTAGTAACCGATTGTATGTATAACAAATTCAAGCTATTTCTAGTTAGCCCCTATCCCACTGATCAGGTGTGTTCATACGGGAAATAAATCACTGAAATAGGAATACCATTGGTCAGTACTGGTGATGAACTGTTGGGAGGATGGAATAGTATAAACTTATTTATGTTACATCGATTGTGACGGAAGTTTTAAGCCAGAATATCACCTAAAACTGCAAAACTGGATATGATGAGTTTAACTATGAAACAATAAATCATGTAAATTATTGCAAAACACCACATTATCTTTACAATATAACGCGTGCACTATATTAGTTACTAGCGATGTTCTAAAGTGCTATTTTTACGAATTGTGTAGCACACAATTTGACATCATTGTTTACATTCGAGTTATGTCTGTAAATAGTAATGACCGCTCGGACTCTTTTAAAGCATCATTTGAACATGTTACCGTTTCAGTTAGTCTTTAAAAAGGAAATCAGTTTTGTGTGTGTGTTAATCGTATTATTCTAGAACTTGCACCGCTTTAAGCTCATTAATGTCCCAATCAATGACAGTTTCTTAAATACATAACCCGTACTCGCAACGACTTGTGGGTCAGTTCCGGCGTTTCCACTCGCCGATTAAGGGGAATCGAACCCAGGACCATTGGTACCAGAGACCGACGCTCAACCACTGCATCACTGTCGCCCACAGCATGGATCCGGAAACTTGCCACCATAAAATAACATAATAATGGCGCTAAACCCTGATCCAATTCAATTCAATTTCATAATGAATATAAAAATAGTTCCGTAATTGCGTTGGATTTTGCGTAGTATTTGAGAACTACTGGTAAAGATGATACGCAAATATTGACGAAAACAACTCTTATCGACTTTTTCTTTCCGAGTATATACGCCAGTATGGATGCACTGAACAATAAATCGACAACAACATGACGTCTTTATGATTAACATCTATTAAAGGAACAAAGGAAGCGTATTTTGTTTCCGTTGATGTTGTTATAAAAAGCTTTTTTTCGCAATAGGCTAGAGCGTTTTTATCTTGTTTCCTTAACAGTTGTAAACACAACATTTATCTATTAAAACCAAAAAGGTTATATTCATTCTTAACATTCTAGTATTATCTACGAAAACGTTTGAAGTAATAAAATGCTTACATCACATTTTTAGTACTTTTTTTTTTCATATTTTATAAATACGGGATGCTTTCATTTCCTCGATTCAATTCCCAAAATATTAGAAAAAAGTAGTTCCGACGAAGCAATGTTTTTCTATGCAAATATCTGTAAAACGATGTTGTTTGATATTCGATTAAAAGTAGCAATTAAAAACATAGTTAGTTCAAGAAGCGTCACTTTATCTAAATATGTACAGTTTGTATGTTGTAGATTTCAAAAGCAGGGTATTGCTTTTGTGTCAAAACGTGTGTTATTTCTTTGTATACATACTTTAAAGAATGTAAAAATATCTAATTTTCTTCCAGCCACTTTTTTCGCGCGTATCATATAACAGCACAGCTGTTAATGATTTAATGAAATTAATTTTAAATTTTGAAATACCAAACGGTAAACGGTACCTATAAGTTTAGGGAGAGTTGGGGTCCGTTTTACTAAACAACTTACGGGAAATGTTTGCGTAAGTCATAATTGATAAACATGGATAGTATCTTCAATGAAAGTACAATGTTGCAATGTGGCACTTCATTGGAAGCGTCTCGGAGAGACGATTCCAATGATGTGTCACTTTGCAGTATTACTTCGTCCAATATTGAAATCAGAGGAATTGTTGTTTTAGAATTACGCAAATCTTAAGCGTAAAGTGTTTAGTAAAACGGTACAGTTAAGTTTGCACTACCTTGTGGGAGACATTACAAGAACAAACACGAAATAATGGTTCTGATTGCTGCTCGCTAATATAACTGAAGTTCTGAACATACATGTATGGGCAAAACAAACATGAAAGGTTGCAAATAGCTTACCGACATCCAAACTGATTTCGGTTTGTTTTCAAACATGTATTCTTCATACAAATAAATACAGCTGTACAAACTATGTCATGCACAGCTGTACAAACTATGTCATGCACAGCTGTACAAACTATGTCATACACAGCTGTACAAACTATGTCATACACAGCTGTACAAACTATGTCATGCACAGCTGTACAATCTATGTCATGCACAGCTGTACAAACTATGTCATGCACAGCTGTACAAACTATGTCATGCACAGCTGTACAAACTATGTCATGCAGTCATGCACAGCTGTACAAATTATGTCATGCACAGCTGTACAAACTATGTCATGCACAGCTGTACAAACTATGTCATGCACAGCTGTACAAACTATGTCATGCACAGCTGTACAAACTATGTCATGCACTGACATCACAGGAAGGTATGACTAGTAAATCGTCAACAGCGCCGCGAACACCATCGTCGTATCCTCTACACTACGGACACGCCTGTCATATATTTAACTTAGACTACATTTATCGCGTAATTTTCTTTAAAAGCATACTAGTGCTCAGAAAAACTGCAAAACTGGGTAATATGAGTTATGAATTATGATAGAATATATCTAAACATAGTGATGAATCACAGGATCATGACAGTATAAGGCCTACATTATTTATTATCTATTTTCCAAAGCGCTATTTTCACAAATTTGGTGCCCACAAATTTAACTTCATTGTTTACATTTGAGTACCATTTAAAACAGCAACAAGCGATCTGATTCACGAGGGGCGATCACCTAGTCAGAAAATTCATATGAAACACATAAAATTACTGTCATTTATCCAATATCGTGAACATTAAAAATGGAGAATTTTTTGGTTGTTTTTTGTTGTTCCAAACATTTCTCAGCTGATCTAGTTTTAACGATTATTGTAAACATAGTGTGTCGTAACTCATTATAATATCGGAGTAAACATAGTGTGTCGTAACTCATTATAATATCGGAGTAAACCTAGTGTGTCGTAACTCATTATAATATCGGAGTAAACCTAGTGTGTCGTAACTCATTATGATATCGAAGTAAACAGAGTGTGTCGTAACTCATTATAATATCGGAGTAAACATAGTAGTCGTAACTCATTATAATATCGGAGTAAACATAGTGTGTCCTAACTCATTATAATATCGGAGTAAACATAGTGTGTCGTAACTCATTATAATATCGAATTAAACATAGTGTGTCCTTACTCATTATAACATCGGAGTAAACATAGTGTGTCGTAACTCATTATAACATCGGAGTAAACATAGTGTGTCGTAGCTCATTATAATATCGGAGTAAACATAGTGTGTCGTAACTCATTATAATATCGGAGTAAACAAAGTGTATCGTAACTCATTATAATATCGGAGTAAACATAGTGTGTTGTAACTCATTATAATATCGTAGTAAATATAGTGTGTCGTAACTCATTATAATATCGGAGTAAACATAGTGTATCCTAACTCATTATGATATCTGAGTAAACCTAGTGTGTCGTAACTCATTATAATATCGAAGTAAACCTAGTGTGTCGTAACTCATTATAATATCGTAGTAAACATAGTGTGTCGTAACTCGTTATAATATCTGAGTAAACCTAGTTTGTCGTAACTCATTATAATATCAGAGTAAACCTAGTGTGTCGTAACTCATTATAATATCGGAGTAAACCCGGTGTGTCGTAACTCATTATAATATCGAAGTAAACATAGTGTGTCGTAACTCATTATAATATCGGAGTAAACATAGTGTGTCGTAACTCATTATAATATCGGAGTAAACATAGTATGTCCTAACTCATTATAATATCGGAGTAAACATAGTGTGTCGTAACTCATTATAATATCGGAGTAAACATAGTGTGTCGTAACTCATTAAAACATCGGAGTAAACATAGTGTGTCGTAACTCATTATAATATCGTAGTAAACATAGTGTGTCGTAACTAATTATAATATCGAAGTAAACATAGTGTGTCGTAACTCATTATAATATCTGAGTAAACATAGTGTGTCGTAACTCATTATTACATCGGAATAAACATAGTGTGTCGTAACTCATTATAATATCGGAGTAAACATAGTGTGTCGTAACTCATTGTAATATCGGAGTGAACATAGTGTGTCGTAACTCATTATAATATCGAAGTAAACATAGTGTGTCGTAACTCATTATAATATCGAAGTAAACAGAGTGTGTCGTTACTCATTATAATATCGAAGTAAACATAGTGTGTCGTAACTCATTATAATATCGAAGTAAACATAGTGTGTCGTAACTGTGCGGAATTTCCTAGTACAGCTGCACATCGAAGGTATACTTATAAAACCAGAGATTTAATTACTCAAATGCGTGTAAATCAAATAGATCTAATACCTATTTTGTTCGTTACGTTAATAACGATTTCGAACTATTAAGTAATCAAAAAATGAGCTAGCGCCTATGTGTTTCTGTTTTTGTTCACACCAAACAATGGTGTTATTGCGAACGCGATTCGCTCATCAAAAGATAATTGCCATTTCTATAAAGAATATTTATCACCTGATGTAATAAACAGAGGATTTTCCATTGTAATCTACCACAAATAAGACTGATACAAGAGTGTGCTTCGGATTACGCGTATGAAGTGAGTTGGCCAAGCGAACGACCTCTTTCACTTTAAGGTAGAATACCCATAATCCACCTTTTTGTAACTCATTATTTTCGTCGGATTACTTCGGTCGTGCTCGGTATACATCGTTCGGGTCCGGAAGTATTCTTTGTAGAGGGGCCTCCGTGGATCATTGAGTACAGAACTTGAAATCACATGGCCCCTCTCCGCATGGGTTTAAATCCTGAGAGGGATATGGGTTTTCACGAGAGGCAGTCTCCCGACTGACTTACGGAATGCCGATGGTTCTACCCGCCTTGACCAGCCCTTATGGGCAGTTGAGTATGGGGTCTTCCTCCATCATTAAGAGTCGGGCATCGCTACATAACTGAAATAATGTTGATGTGATGTAAAACCAATAAAAAAAATCTTTGTAGAGCGAATAATTTCGTCCCAGACCGATGTATACCGAAAACGACCGAAGTAATCCGACGAATGAAAGAGTTTCAAAATGGCGGGTTATGGGTATCCAACCTGGAAACGAAGCCCACGGTTAAATGACCACCAGCAAAAAGGTATTAAGGACAAATTCAACGTATTCTTTTTTGTTTACCAATGATTTACCTTTTTAAAAACCATCGTTCCTTGCAAACCAAAGATTGTCTTTAACCCTTTTTGAGCCCAAAGTTAACCTTACTTCTAGGCTATAAATGATCATGTAAGGCTGCGAATTTTTACAATCCGATTCGCTAAAGACACTCTCCGCTGATATTTATGGAACATGGTTGCATATAAATATTATCGGATGAAGACGATTAAACCAATTACCAAACACTAACGACATTTGATCAGTTTGATATAGACGACTCAAGAAAACATTGTGGGAAAGGAAGAAATTGCTCGTAACGAGCAATTTCTCCCTTTTCCACAATGTTTTCTGCCCTATCAGAGGATTATTTTCGAATTTCAATCACCTTTTTAAATGTCGCCTGCAAATTGTTTTAATTATGGACAGTCGAAAATATTGCGTTTGGTTAAGGGTTAATTATTGCCTTCATGAGACCACACTTTGGCACACCCGCAGAAAAATATGTAAGATATATATTACACTGAACAATAACAATGACACGCTTGTAGTTTATGTAGAAGTAATGTAATGCATCTTCCTTTTCCTATTAAAATATTAAAAGGCAATTTAGTTTCATAAGCAAACTATTTAAAAAAAGAAAGAAAAAGAAAAAAAAAAAAACCTCTAATGAGATGTTTATGAATACTGCTTAAACTCTTCGTGAATTGGAGAAAAAAGACGTTTATAAGTAACTTTTGATAACGACTGACGCCCTCAGTGCACTGCCTTTCTGCTGTTATTCTCCACGGCTCTCTACGCATGTGCAGACATCAGCTGAGAAATACGTGACTTGGTAACGCAAATCCTGGTGTGGCTGGGGAATTGACCTTTTCTATTGACAGAGCTTTGCTCTGACAGAGACCAGGTTTGTTTCAACATCTCCACCCTAGGTCGGGAGCACTGACATAAATAGAGCGAGTCGACCTATCTTTCTTGCGGTGCCTTTGGATAAGCTCATGTTGCCCAGTTTAGTTTTATGATTTCTTGGTATGCTGAACATTCCAATCTGCACCCTGTATGCACCCAGGCCCGTTCCCATGACGGTTAATCCGTTGTTTTACGTCTGTCTTCACGGAGCTAAAGATACATATGCGCCATCATCAGGCGGGGGAACCACGTGACCAATATTTACGATCTGATGTCCGAACAAGATGGTATTTTTGCTTTTTTCACCTACTTTTGCCAATGGTAGCCACATTGTGTACCCTACATGATGTGACCATCAATGTTCCGGTTCTGGTGGTAAATGATATTCCAGATAAAAAAGCAAAAGTACCTGTGTCGCGGCCGTCTTGTTCGGACATAATCTCGTTTATGTTGGTCACGTGATTCCCTGCTTGGTATGCAAGCACAGTAACTCCACCGCCAGTCAGGCGCGTAGCTGAAACCTTTTGAATACTACGTATTTGAACTTGGGGTTCGAGGCGTGCTGCCCGTTTTTTTGTCTTCGAAATATTTTGCTGTTTAATGACTATTGCATGAAATGGACAGCTATGAAATACATTGCCTTTACATGATTTAATTTGAGTGATCACGCTATTTTCCATTGGTAAAGACCCGATTTAATGAACCATCATCTAACAGTTTGACAAAATAAACCGACATATTAGTCTATCACGCTTTCGTGCGATGTTTATGTTTCAATCGAACGATACCATACCTGATATTAGGGGTGATTTGAATATGCACGGTTATCTACCTACCGTTGCATTAGCCTTTATCACCTTTTTACATTATTTGAACTCGGCCATAAACTGCGTTGGACCTATACAGGGTTTCACGGTAAAAGGATTTGCAAAACATATTTTCACTAGTGCGTACGTGTGTAACACCAGCTACTCGCCTGCCAGCTGCTACGTATTATTCGAAGCAGACGGTCGCGAAAGTTTTTTTGAAAATGAAGAACTAATTTTCTTTATTATCCACACAATTTTACCTTTGTACTCGTATAATTAAAGTAAAAAACACTTAAAATCATAGCGAGAAAAGTAGTAAGAATTTGGTCTTCACGAGCAAATTCTCCTGTTTGTCGGAATGGTTTTGAACGTTCTCCACAAACGAAGGCGTTGTTTAAACCTTAAAGTGCTCAAATCGACTTCATGCTTATGCAAACAGGTTAGATCACAGTCCAGCCGTCAAGTTAATTGGCGGCTGACCTGCGATCAAACCTGTTTGCTACTCTGAGTATCTCTCCTCATCAAAATTAAGTAGATATCAAAGGTTTTCAAAGCAGACGACAAAAAAATCTATTTTTAGAAAATATAATAACCCAGCATTCTAGGGGTTAGGGTCGTCTGCATCAGGTGATGTGGTTAGTCACGCTGTTAAAACGAATGTCACGATGCTGACGTTACCATAGTAACGGACCTGTAAAGTCAAGTAATACTGGTATAATTACGATTTTGTTATCGCGAGATGAGAATGCACGCTAAAGAACTCGCCGGCCTACGTGTTTGATTCCTTCCCATGGTGCAATTAATTTGTATCAGACAGGATTACATCAAACCCGATTTTTAAGAAGGGGCAAATATACAACAATTGATTGGTAACCGATTATGTCATAAAAAATGAATCATTTGTGACAAAAATGAGATTTGATCAAGATGGGCTAATTCTCCATTTTGTTAAAATTATTTTACTTAATTGTCTGTGTAAGAGGGTGTTTCTAAACATTATGGATTAAGGAAATGATTAAAAATGATTGGAATGAACTTAATAAGACGCTTAAATGAAATCCTCCGTTTAACCAGTATATCGTTTTCTTCTAGTGAGCTGTCGTGATGTTTGACTTTTTCAGTTCGTGGCCCACCCAAACTGCCAACAGCTACTCACGAGTATCTGGTACGAGGGCCTGCCAAGTTGGCGGAAGCGGAACAGCGTCGCCAAGTTCGTCATGTGTATCGGTCTGATCCTGATCCTGCCCTTCATGGCTATCTACTACTGGGTTTTCCCCCTCAGCCGGGTCGGCCAAATCCTGCGCAGTCCGTTCATGAAGTTTCTGTACCACAGCGCCACCTTCGTCGTGTTCCTCATCTTGCTGATATGCGCCTCCACAGAGGTGTCGAGTCTGACGAACAGGGAAAAGCTCCGAGGACCGCCGCCTACCGAACTGGAATGGCTGATCTTTATCTGGGTGACAGGTCAGTGGGTTTTTGTTTGTGTCTTTTATACAAAGAGAAAGGCACGGATAGGATGCGTCTTCCACTTGCGATTTTTTATATACTTCCCTCTTGGCTGATCTTTATGTGGGTGACAGGTACGAAGTTTGTGTTGATGTTTTCTTCTAAACTAATTGAAAGGCACGGAAAGGATGCGTCTTCCACTTGCGATGTTTTTTATACTTCCCTCCTGGCTGATCTTTATATGGGTGAAAGGTAAGAGGTATTTGTTTTTGTTGATGTTTTTTCTATACAAAGTTTGTTGGTTTTGCTGATGTAATAATCACCATAAATGAAGTTGGAATTTGGCTTGACACGTCGCACTTGCACAAAAATCCAAACTAGAGAAAAGAAACAGACAGTATGTGTCTTGACCTCATCAAACAGGCTTTATTTCCTCCATGTGAAGAAATGCTTTAATTGATGTTTTCTCCTACACGGAGCCCAATTATTGCCTGACACAATATAAATTGTAGTATGTTAAGATTGCTTGTCGTTCTACTCTAATAAGTTCCCATTTGTCATACTGAATATAAGTTCCTCTATCAATTCTTTGTTGAGTGTTGTTCCGTTTTCACCAATGGGCAATGACCTTCCCTTCACGTAATGATAACAAGGAGCACCAAATTATGGAAGGGACTTTTTAATTAAACAGTTCCTTAATTGATATTTTCAACAAAGAGACAGAGGGAAGAGAGGGAGAGAGAGGGAGGGAGGAAGAGAAATAAAAGTGAAGGAGAGAGGGAGGAAGAGAAATAAAAGTGAAGGAGAGAGGGAGGAAGAGAAATAAAAGTGAAGGAGAGAGGGAGGAAGAGAAATAAAAGTGAAGGAATGCGTGACAGACATATATAAAGACAGAGATAGAAAGAAACAGAGAGGGAGGAGGAGACACAAGAGATGTAAAGAGGGAGGAAGAGAAAGAGAGACATACAGACAGACTGATGAAGGGAAAGACACAAACAGAGAGGTAGAGAGAGAAAAAGAGAGAATGACAAGGAAGAGAGAGAGGGAGATGAAAAAAAAAGAGAGAGAGAGAGAGAGAATAAGTGACAGACAGAAAAACTGACAGAGATAGAAAGGAATGGAGAGGGAGAGAGAGATACAGAGAGTGATGTAAAGATGGGGGAAGAGAAAGAGGGACATACAGACAGACTGACAGACAGACTGAAAGAGAGAAAGAGACAGAGAGACAGAGACAACCAGAAAGACAAGAGAGGTAAAGAGAGAAAAAGAAAGAGAGAGAAAAGTATAAAAGAAAGAAAAATGTAGAGATATATAGAGAGAAATAGAGAAGAGATAAAAGGAGAGAGTGTAGAGATATATATATATTCTACCATCATGACCACGTGATTGTTTCTATTTTCTGCAGGTTTTATCTGGTCCGAATGCAAGCAGCTGTGGGAGGAAGGCCTGAACGCTTACATTCGCCAATGGTGGAACTGGCTGGACTTCATCATGCTCTCCCTATACTTGACCACCTTCACGCTTCGATTCGTCGCCTATTTCCAGATCGAGACCGGTCACTACGGACCACGCGAGCTTGACCGCCAATTCTGGCCGATCCTTGACCCTACTATGGTATCGGAGGGTCTTTTTGCCATCGCGAACGTCTTCAGTTTCGCCCGACTGATATTTCTGTTCCAGGCGGACCAGTATCTGGGACCGCTGCAGATATCCCTCGGCTGTATGCTCATTGACATCGCCAAGTTTCTGTTCATTTTTTTCCTTGTGCTCACTTCTTTCGCTTGCGGGCTGAATCAGCTGTATTGGTACTACAACCCTAGCCAGGCGGAGAATCCGTCCGCATTTTACACGTAAGTTTTGTGTTTGTCTTTTATGGGTCTCCCTTCTTTTGTACGTGGCCTAGCCTATACCAATCGTATCTACTCGGCAATCCCCGGCACAACCCGGAAGATATACCTCGAATACACCAGAAATCATAGGTAAATTTGGCTGTTTTACGCCGGATAACACACTTGATTACAACATACACTAAATATTTATGTAGAAACAGACACATTGGCTAATATCTCAACTGAGTATTGTTTCTTATTAGTTTCATTAAAGATTATCATATCAACACATCAACACATATGTGTTTTAAAATTTCTCAATCGTATCTACTCGGCAATCCACGGCTTGTGCCGGGGATCGCCGAGTAGATACGGTTGCAAAGGACATGCTCTTCGTCGTCGCCATTTGGTCGGACTAATTTCAAAATGGCTCCTCCGAGGTTATTTTAAGAAATGGCCGAGGTGTTCCGAATGCGGCTATACGTGCACTATATGGTTTATGGTATACCTATACCAAAATCATCACTAAATACAGTTGTACAGTGACAGTATATATCAAACCGAGATGTTTGTCATGGTTTAAAATCTTGATGAAAACTTATTTAGACGCATTTGCAGCTGACGATCTTTATACGACAATTCTTTTTTTATAACGTTTTTTGTTTTTTTTTCAATTTGCATTCAAAGATTTCGATATTTTTGGTGTAGTCATATTGAAATGTCGAGTATAGCTTTTTAGTGCACGTAAGCCGGGGCCAAGTATAGAAAAAAAGGAGACCCTCTTTTTAACCAAATTCCTACTCATTTGTCAATTTCTCGATTCATTACACTAACCACTATCATCACATATACGTCATGTGACGCTATGAAATACTACGCGAATCGTCACGTGGAATCCAAAAATAGTTTGCCGACGAAAAAAGGAGTGCTGAAAATGTGTTTTCTTTGCATGAAACGGATAAGTTGTAGTAACTGTTATGTATGTGTCGGATTTTTTTCCTGATAAAGCGTGTTATGATGAAAATATCTTAATCATACATCTATCAATAATTTTGATCAAAATATAATAAAATTCTTTTTTACTCGTAGATAACTCAGGTAAATTCGGGAATAGGCTGAAATTCAGCCAAATAAATAACCTAAATTTTACGTAACGTACCGGATGTAACCGCTGTTAGGAATTTGTTTTTGAATCCTTCTAGTATATCTGTTTTATTAGTTTTATACGCCATGTTAAAGGCTCATGAAAGGAGACTCATGCTATATCAAACTATATTAATTGGTAAACTTTTGGCCGAATTCAACTAGTCAATACAAATGAAAAGGTATAAGTACAACCTGAACGTGAAAGCCAACAGAAATAACCCAGATTTGCCAGTTTTCACCTCAGAGCTGGTCACGTGATACACAAAGTTCTGATCTTCATCGCGACAGTCAATGCGTCCATTCTAACTGTAATGTCAATAAGTACATCCTTTCTAAACGTGCTTCCTCCAAAAGAAACCCGCATAGCGATTAATGCCTCGAGCAAGGATACAAAAACAAGGATGTCCAGTTTTTATCTCCTTATGCCAATTACAAACTTTCAAAGCTATGTCACATGGAGCCCCTACATGAGTGGGCGACAGTGATTCAGAGGTAGAACGTCAGCCTCTTGAACTATAAGGGTCCCGGGTTCGAATCCCACAGATCGTCGCGAGTACTGATTTATATATCAAGAAAGCAGTCATCGAAAGTGACTTTGAACAAGCTTTAAGCTTCCTTCTCAATCGATGTAAAACAAACATGTTAGAAAATAGATAGATAACCAAATACATAGAAAAAAACAAGGCAGAGCTATGTCTGGAAATACATTTTTAAGCGACCATTAAAATCATTGCAGTAAAAGGAACAAAATGTTTGTTACACGCTAATCAAAGTCCTTTTTGTCAAAGTTGGAAACGATACGTAGCGGGCTTATGAGGTAAAATGTGTTACCTTTTCTTTAAAACGACATTTTCTCGTTCCCAGGCTAGAGGGAAGTTATCGAACCCTGTACTGGTCACTTTTTGGCCTCACACAGGTCAAAGATATCCGAATCCAGGGAGGTCAGACTTACACTGAGAACGTCGGGGAACTACTTTTTATGGCTTACCACGGAATGGCGATAATCGTCCTTATCAACATGCTCATAGCCATGATGTCCAACTCGTTTCAAGAAATAGAGGTAAGAGCTTTCAGGTTTTCTTAACTACGAAGGTAAAGTTTTTATTAATATTTCGTTATTTCCATCGATAAAATCAGATCGTGAGTGGAACTACTTTTTATGGCATACCATGGAATGGCGATAATCGTCCTTATCAACATGCTCATAGCCATGATGTCCAACTCGTTTCAAGGAATAGAGGTAGGATAGTTTATGTTTGGGTTTTTTAAGTCTAAAGGTTGAGTTTTATTTGATATTTTGTTTATTGCCGTCGATAAAATCAGATCCTTGGTTGAACTACTTTTTATGGCGTACCACGGAATGGCGATAATTATCAACATGCTCATAGCCAAGATGTCCAACTCCCTTCAGGAAATAGAGGTAGTGTGTTTCGGGTTTTAGTTTCTTAATGTAGAGGTTTAACTTGAGTGATATTTGATATTTTGTTCAATGTCGTCGATAAATTAGATCATGGGTGGAACTAATTTTTATGGTGTAAAAAGGAAATGCCATAAATGCTCTCAACAACATGGTAATAACCATGATGTTCAACTCCTCTCAGGAGGTAGAGGTAGGGCGTTTCAGGTTTTTGGTTTCTTAGTCTTGAGCTTGAGCTCTATTTCATATTTTGTTTATTGTAAATGCATTAATCAGACACTTTGGGAACTACCTTTTATGGCGAACCACTGAATGGCAGATTTGGTTCTTATCAACATGCTCATTAGCCATGATGTCCAGCTCGTTTCAAGAAATAGAGGTGGAATAATTCTGATTGAAGTTTCTAAGTCTAAAGGTTGAGCTTGAGTTAAATTTGATAATTTGTTTCAAATAAATGATAAAATCAGATTCTGAGTGGAACTACTTTTTATCGCGCGCCACGGAATTGTGATAGGCGTTCTTATTAACATGCTCATAGCTATGATGTCTAACTCGTTTCGAGAAATAGAGATAGGATATTTCAGATTTACGTATAAAAGACTAACGGTTCATCTTTTTTGCCATCTATAATATGAGATCGTGGGTTGAACTATTTTGCATTTTGCATTTCGACCTTGACCCCGATCGTGTCTATTTTTAGAATCACGCTGATATGGAATGGAAGTTTTCCCGCTCCAAGCTGTGGATGGGTTATTTTGACGAGGGATCCACGCTACCGCCGCCGTTCAATCTGATAATCAGTCCCAAGTCGGTGCTCTATTTTATCAACGCAGCCCGGGAGGTCGTCTGTAAATGTTGCGTGAAGAAGAATCACCGTTATAAAAGGCGGGAACGGTCCTTCAATGGGAATATAAAGGTAAGAGTGTGGTAGGGGAAACCTTTGACTTGGTTGGGGATACATGATCCTTGACCCTTTTCTATCTAAAGTGAAATTTTTGAGTTACTTTAATTAAGAAGTATTTATTAAACCCATTTATTAGTATGGAATAAAAAAATATTTTTTTTTTGGAAAAGTTGGTTGTTACCGTATCCTGTTTATTTTGGCACGACTGTTATTGGTAAAGCCTTTGTTAAATAAAACTTCGAAATTAGGTATCATTTTCTTTACATATTTTATGGACTGCAAAGACGTACCATTGACTTCATCCTTTAATAAATGGTGAAATTGAAATCGACATTATAAATAGAACATTTTTGTTAAAGCGGTCACTTTAGAAGGAAACGACGTCATGGTGTATCATACGTTCCATTCAAAAACGTTGAAAAGGACCTTGTCCAAGGACAAATATAGCCTGAATGTTCTTTAGGAATGCTCTACTTTGATGTTGAAGAAGAGTATCAAAAATTTAAAAAACGGAAATGAACCGAAGGTGGAACGCATAAATGAAAGATTAACTACTATTTGCTTAAATGAATAAACATACGCATGGATGAATAATTGAATGAATAATTGAATGAATGAATGAATGAATGAATTAATGAATGAATGAATGAATGAATGAATGAATGAATGAATGAATGAATGAATGAATGAATGAATGAATGAATGAATGAATGAATGAATGAATGAATAAATGAATGAATGAATGAACTAATTAATCAATGAATGAATAAAAGAATGAATGAATGCATACATGGATGAATAAACAAATCAATGAATGAATGAACGAACGAATGCATACGTGAATGAATAAATAAACGAATGCGTACATGAATAGATTAATGAACGAACATACGAACAAATGGATGAGGAGTGAATGGACAGATAACGTTGAAAGGCATTTCGACAGCGCAAAGTATTAATGTAGATGTTGAAAAATCAGTCATAACTCCATTCAAGACATTGAAATTTAATAATTAAGTATTTTTCGAAAAAACGCAAATAATGAATGGTATGTGCTACCAGTCTATTTTGTTATTATTTGAAAACAATCGTATCTACTCGGCAATCCCCGTCACAAGTCGGCAGAAATACCTCGTAGGTAGTTCATGAATTCACCAGAAATCCTGGGGTAATTCTCCTTAATTCCGGCGGATAACGCACATGATTACAATATGCACACAGGCACTAAATATTTATTAAAATACACACAAATTGAATATATATCACACTTGAATGTTGTTTTTTTTACTCTTTTCATTAAGGATTATCATATCAACACATCTTTGTTTCATATTTTGTCAATCGTATCTTTTCGGCAATCCCCGGCTAGTGCCGTGGATTTCCGAGTAGATACGATTACAAACGGTCATGCCCTTCATTGCCGGCCTACTTTCAAAATGGCTCCCCATTACCACCGAGGTTATTTTAAAAAATGGCGGAGGTGTTCCGAATGAATTGAACTATCAATACAGTTGAGACAATCCAAATAGAACGAAAAATCACGTATCTCTGGATTTGAGAACAAAGTATGGTCCTGGATCTCGAGATTGCTTGTGATAATTTGTAGTTTAATTGGATATGTGGATGGAAATGTATTTTAGATCTGTCATCATTACAAAATAATCTATCGTTCTGAATCAACCTGTCGATATTAGCAAATCTTTCAATATCGAAACGTGTGACTGGTCAAAAGGGTAGGCAAACGACAGCCGAAAATAAGTTGCAAGAGAAAATGGTATTTTTTATGATATTTTTGTGAACCATTGTGACAAAAGGGTGCATCGCTCTGATTGAGAAATTTATCCTTTTGACTCGATGGTTCTTGAAAATCTTCAGCAACAAATTCTTAAAAATAGGGTTTGTGAAATAAAGGGTGAGCAACCTGTAATTGCAGTTAATGATGCTTGTTCACAGATGAGAAAATTTGAAAGTCGAAATGAAATGTCTTTTAAACAATCCATTTGTTTATGTTTGTATGATATACATTTAGAAGTTGCTATTGAAAGCATTATCCTTTCAGAAAGTGTCGATATATCTGAGTGTGAAGATTTCATATGCAGATGTTCTCAAAGCCATTGCATCCCCTTTGGGTTTAAAAACATATCAATATACTGTATGCCGGTTCTAAAACTGAAATACGAACTTGTTTTCCTTCCAATGGCTTTTCTCCACAGCATATCGTTAAACAGTACAGCTGATTTAAAGTTAAAAAAGAAATCAAGTTTTATCTTCTAAACTTCCTCACATCTGTTAACAAGAACGCTTAAAAGTGTATCGCTTCTCCTTCAATATTTTTTGATAAGCCAATGTGTCCATATGAGAGTCAAAGGAAAGACAAATAGGATAAGCAGAGTTTGATGAAATGAAATTCCGAGTCGTCAACCTTACTGCATTTATAAACACTTTTTCTAATTATGCATACTTTCAGTATTTGCAGTGCTTTGATTTGGTTTTCTTTTTCCATTGCAGAAGATTCAAAATGAATCAATTACCATATTTGCGGTGAGATTTTGTTTTCAATGTTCCGCTTTCCCTACATACTTATAAGCTTTTTAACCCCTTCCATCTATATGTGGTGCACAAATTTGCTTCCTTGTATAATCATCCTGGTCTGTAGCATCCAGCCAATATCAAACACGCGCACTGAAGCATGGAGAGTATTATCAAAACGTTATGCGACAACCTTTAAAAGCGATCATGTGTTTCAGTTTTCATGTTACCTTTGTTATATCGCGTTCAATCAAGTATGCAAACAGAATCTTGCTCCGAAAGGCTTGTCTCCTAAACTATTTCAACAAAGGGGGTTCAAAACAAGACTAGACTTAGTCTTTCACCTATTATAGTCTTGTTTTGAAACATTGATATCTATATCTTAATGACGCCTCAATATCGTAGAGTTGCTAATACGTTGCTTTATATATTCCATTCATTGAGTTGTACCAAACTGTATATTTGGCGTTACCCCACCTCATATCGTTTTAAAATGGTCTTTGTGAACATGTGTGTCATTATAACCATGTATACATGGAATATTTAAACCGCCATTGTATCAGTCATATTTCACTATACATGTTTATATGTTTGATACAAGTTATAAGTTATACATAACTGTAAATTATGTGCTAAGCCACCCTGTACCCCACTGTGCTTTGATCTATACACCCTTTTATAGTTTAAGTTAAACTTATTTATTTTACATCGATTGTGAAACAAGTTCTTACAACTTTGATTTAACACTCTCGATTCTGCTTCCTGGATACATCACCAGTACTCGCGCCGAATGTGGATTAATGAAAGTTTGCAAGGCAGATCCTGCTTTTCACGGGATTGAATCCCACGACCCTCGTGTCCAGAAGCCACTGGACCACTGACCTTTTATAGTATAACCGGATTATATACAATACACCACCATAATATCCGTCCAACTCCATTGTTTCATATACCTTTGTTTGATACAAGTTATGCGTTATACAAAACTGTAATTCTTTGTTAACCCACTCCGTACCTCGCTGTGCTTCGATATATACATCCTTTTATAGTATAATCGGATTATATATAATACACCACCATAATATCCGTCCAACTCCATTGTTTCATATACCTTTGTTTGATACAAGTTATGCGTTATACAAAACTGTAATTCTTTGTTAACCCACTCCGTACCTCGCTGTGCTTCGATATATACACCCTTTTATAGTATAATCGGATTATATATAACACACCACCATAATATCCGTCCAACTCCATTGTTTCATATACCTTTGTTTGATACAAGTTATGCGTTATACAAAACTGTAATTCTTTGTTAACCCACTCCGTACCTCACTGTGCTTCGATATATACATCCTTTTATAGTATAATCGGATTATATTTAATACACCACCATAATATCCGTCCAACTCCATTGTTTCATATACCTTTGTTTGATACAAGTTATGCGTTATACAAAACTGTAATTCTTTGTTAACCCACTCCGTACCTCGCTGTGCTTCGATATATACATCCTTTTATAGTATAATCGGATTATATATAATACACCACCATAATATCCGTCCAACTCCATTGTTTCATATACCTTTGTTTGATACAAGTTATGCGTTATACAAAACTGTAATTCTTTGTTAACCCACTCCGTACCTCGCTGTGCTTCGATATATACACCCTTTTATAGTATAATCGGATTATATATAACACACCACCATAATATCCGTCCAACTCCATTGTTTCATATACCTTTGTTTGATACAAGTTATGCGTTATACAAAACTGTAATTCTTTGTTAACCCACTCCGTACCTCACTGTGCTTCGATATATACATCCTTTTATAGTATAACCGGATTATATATAAGACACCACCATAATATCACTCAAAGTCCGTTGATTTATATACCGCTGTTTAATACAAGTTTTAAATCATCCAAACACTTTGATTCGGTGTTACCCCCATCCTTCCGGTGTTACCCCCATCCGTTATTCCGTATCTCTCTGTGCTTCGATATACACACCCCTGTATAGTATTACCGGATTATATTTAATACACCATCATAGTATTAGTCCAACTCCGTTGTGTTTTATATTGCTGTTTGATGCAAGTTATTCAGATGCACAAAACAGTAGATTTTGGTGTTACCCCACCCCATCATATATTTCTACGTGTTGACCTTTATATGACTATGTAATAATACCCAACTATACATGATAAACATCACCGTTGTATCAATCCGCGTCCAACGCTAAACCCTTAACCAAACGTTAAATTTTCGACTGTCCAGAATTGAAGAGTTTGCAGACGACATTTCAAAATGTGATGAAATTGAAAAGTATTCTTCTGATAGGGAGAAAATATTGTGACAAAAGAAGAAATTGCTTGTTAAGAGCAACTTCTCCTTTTTCCACAATATTTCAAGAGTCGTCTGCAACAAACTCGTAAAATGTCATTATTGTTTGGGAATTGGTTAACAGCAATTTCTGATTTTCTTACAATATGTTCAGAGTCGTCCGCAACATTCTCGTCAAATGTCGTTATCATTTGGTAATGGTTTAAGACCAATTTCTCTTTTTCCCGCAATATTTCCTAAGTCGTCTGCAATAAACTGGTAAAATGTCGTTATTGTTTGGTAATGGGTTAAGAGCAAATTCTCCTTTTCCCACAATATTTCCAGAGTCGTCTGCAACAAACTGGTAAAAAGTCGTTATTGTTTGATAATGGATAATATTTTCGACGATTGCTCTCCGCTGTGTTAAATGATAGTTCATAGGCTGGGTGTGTTGCATCAGAAACCATTGTCTTTCACGATGGTTGTACCTAATATCATCTAGAAATTGTACTCTTTTTCTTGCGATTCTAATCATAAGAGTATACTTTGTATTTGAAACAGTCATTTTTTTTCCATATTTTGAAATAAGATCGTTAACATTGGTCAAATCTTTCTTCCTTGATATTCGTATGATAAGAGGTGCTTTTGCATTAATTTCCATATTTTGAAATAGGTTAAAGGTTTTAAAAATATCGGTTATTTGAGTTACCCAACCTGTAAACGACTAATATATTTGATCGTGCCAATAAGAAAAGCACACATTTAGAAAGGTTATCAGTTTTAAGGAAATTTCTCTGGTAGGCTCGAAAAAACAAGAGATGAATTGTATCAGAAAGCAAAGTCTAATATCAGCAATATTATTCTTGAATGCCAAACTCTTAACAGTGATCTCCCCTTTCTACGCTGCATCGATCACTGCCACCACAAGATTCTGTTCAAAATTTGGAGTAAATTTGAATACTGTTTTTCTTATCATTTTTTCTTTCGGATAAAGAAGTTAATTTAGTTATAATGTTTTCTTGTTTTGAGTTCTGACCGGTTGAATTGAAAGATCTTTCGTATTCTTTACAATTAAAGCATAAGTGATCTTTTGAGAGTCGCCGCCATCTTAAAACACCGTTTTCGTTTCTAAGCAGATGGTCATGTGACATTTGTGGTGGCAGTGATCAATTCAATAAAGGTAGATCACTGTGAGGAGTTTGTTCTTATGCAAGCTACAACCAAACACGTTAGACGTATTTTGAATCGGCTTTTATGTGGTCCTTTGGCCAGTCTATGTGATACTTTTTTCGTGTTGTTTATTTGATGGAAGTTTACCTCGTGTGAGATCCTTGCCCCTATTTGTCATGTTTCGTGACACCGTTGTCTTTTTCCCAACTTCCCTTTCAATGTCACCACTTTCAAGCAATTCCATGAATTTACTCAGTGACATCAGAAAGTTTGTATGATGTTGTAAAGAACAAAGAGGTTTGTCATGAAAGTAATTCATTTCTAAACAGTATTTCCTTTGTTTTACATTTTCATAACAATATTTCTTTGTTCTATCAGTCCAATATATATATCATTTCCAATTCTCGAATGAGAAATGTTTAGAATTTTGTAATCAATATTGAGTACCAACAAGTTATCCTTGCTATCAGTTTCCTTTCTTTGAACAATACTTTATAACCCATTACAAGTATAGTACAGATTGAGTTTTGTTGGTAGAGGACTTCTAACTATTCTTTTCGTTTTCAAACATTTTATCGATTTTTTATCAGACGAATGCGTTTATTTATTTATCTATTTTGGGGTTTGTTTTTTTAATACTTCAAATGTCGTCTGACACATCTTTCAATTTTGGCACTCTCCAAATCATGTTAATGTTTTTTTTACTTTCTTTAATCTCGTGCGCTTTACAAAACCGCCTCTCACAAATCAATATTATTTTGTGTTCGTTTTGTATTTGAAGCCTTTTAACGTGTTGGTCCAACTTATACAAATCAAAGGCCATTATTTTAAAAAAATTCATATACGCATGTGAATTCACAGTTGACGCATCGCAAAACAGATTTTTTCATTTGTCAGAATTCTTAACCATCGATTGTCTTTCAAAAATAGATTTATTACTTTATGTTTAATCGGCAGTCAAAAGAAATGCCTTACAAAGAATAATTTGTATTAGTCCTCTGCGTAGGTGCAGAGCACCACCTTTGTAAAAGTGTATTTTCTTATCTCAATAACTGTAGTTTTATCTTTAATACTTGCATCAGAAGGTAGATTAAATCTAGGAATAAAAAGTCCTAGAAATTCATCTAATGTGCGTTTATCATTGATAAGCAGTCAAAGTTATTCATTTGATATGATTTGTTTTTCTTTCCTTTTTAAGACCAAAGAAAGTTCCTCAACGACCTTGAACCCTGACGTAACGGAAACTTATGTAAGTCACGTGACATATAACCCGTGTTTTGTGCTTGTGATCTATTTATAGTCCGTACTTGTTTGTGCATTATAACTCAATGATAATTACTCGGGAACTTCCGTGATCTGAGAAATACACTACATGTTTACATTAAATAAACCCGATCGGTTCAAGTTGCATTATACCCGCTAAAACACGAAACGATCTGTTTTCTTGCACAGTTCTTTTTTTCTTTTCTTTTTGTTCTGCTTTTTTTATTTGTCGGAAATATATCAATAAGAAAGGGCATTTCCACTGTAAAAAAATATTTGAATACGATGTTTTCTTGCACTTTTTTTTTCGAAATGACGGTCAGAAATCAATCTTCTAGAAATTGTATTTCATTTAATTGAATCATCATTCATTTTCATTGTGAAGAAATCAATTGAATACATCTACAATGCTTTCTTGATCATGTCGGTTTTTTTATTTTCTTTCTTTATTTTGTTTTATAGAAATAGCGGTCGGATTGTCATTTCCACTGTGAAGAAACCATTTCAATACAATAATTACTTGCACCTATTTTTTCTCCCTCATTTTCTAGAGATTAAACTCGGAAATAAATTATTAAGGCTTGGTTTTATGTTTAATGAAATCGTCATTTCTATTGTCAAGAAATCATTTGAATACGACGATTTCTTGAACCTGATTTTTTTTCTGTTTTTCTTTAATTATCATTGATTTTTCTTTTTCGAATCGAGGGTCAGAAATAAGTCATTTATATGGCACCTCGTTTAATGAAAGCACCATTTCCACTGTGAAGAAAGCATTGATTGATTGATTTCAAGAGTCGATTTTCGCAGTCCCATTTAAACGCGTAAACAAAACGGAAAATGTTATTTAGATACGACACGCTTATAAATAAACACCAGGGGCCCGCTTTACTAAACAGTTTACGCTTAAGACTTGCGTAAGTCTAAAACAACAAGTCCTTTTATTTCAATATTTGGCAAAGCAATATTGCAAAGTAACACATCATTGGAATCGTCTCTCCGAGACGCTTCCAATGACGTGTCACATTGCAATATTGTACTTTCATTGAAGATATTATCCATGTTAATAAATTATGACTTACGCAAACATTTTCCGTAAGTTGTTTAGTAAAACGGGCCCCAGCTTGATAACGCCTATGGAATCCTTGTCTAGCATGATTCAAAATTTTCGCTAATTTCGCTCATTATATATATAACTGTTAATAGTGATCTACTAAATAAACGGAAACATCGTAAAGAATGCCTGTATCACGTAATAACCTCTTCCACATATCGTATTTAAAGACTTTTCCAAATTGAAAGCATCAGAAAAATGGGATGGAACAATACCGTTCTTTGTAGAATAATGAATAGAAGCCTTAATAAAAAAAGGATAAATTGCTCATGAAGAGCAATTAATCATTTTGTCGTAATTGGTTTATAAAGCCAATAGTTTACGGCAGAGTAAGGGTACTGTTGAATAAGCGGTCAGAAAAACAAATGAACAACAAAACTTGCCATAAAAAATGAATTTTCATCCAGATATTGGTGGTAGTAACCGGAAGTAAGTTTACCCCCTCATTTAAAACGATCTACTGTTTTTACTCTCCAGGCAAGAGAGTGCGCACAGGGGAGAAAATAATGTAAAAACCCTCTATTGTAACAAAATATACTAAGTAACATAACAGCTTACGACTGGGTAAATCTGGACTTGCGATTGAACAAACGATTGAATGGACATCCGTCCAATCTTGTATCGATAAACTAGGAGGCCCTAAAATATAGTATATATGGGTTTAATGGACTAAAAAGCAGACGCATCTAGTACAGAAAATATGTATATTGGAAATGTGAATCGACGTCTGAAAGTTCAGGTTGAACTAAACACGGAAATAATGATGGTATCATGATATTTGGAAAAAACGATTATTCTTAACAAGTTACTCCCCAGAAGCAATTTTTCTCTAAGAATAAACGGTGTTTCGTTCGTTCGTTCGTTCTTTCGCTTGTTCGTTCGTTCGTTCGTTCGTTCGTTCGTTCGTTCGTTCTTTCGCTCGCTCGCTCGCTCGCTCGTTCGTTCGTTCGTTCGTTCGTTCGTTAATTCATTTGTTCATTTTAATACAGTGTAGGTCCATATATCGGTTGGTCTGATAAAAAAATAAATCCGCATGTTTTCGGATGTATAATCGCCCACAAAAATTTGGAGCTATCCGAAATTAATTTCGGACAACCTTTCAACCTTTGTTTGCGTTAATATGACCAAAACATTGCGTATGGGAGTCGATAATGGAACTATTTGCTTTGAAGTGAATGAATTCTCGTTTTATTGGAAACAATCTTAAGTGTAAGTCATACACTAACATTTTTTATCCATAGCCGATAGTTTGGGGACTTCCTTTATCTATTGACGAGACAGGATTCACAGTCATTCGGAACACCTCGGCCATTTCTTAAAATAACCTCGGAGGTAATGGGGAGCCATTTTTGAAAGTAGGTCAGCAACGAAGGGCATGTCCGTTTGCAATCGTATCTACTCGGAAATCCCGGGGATTGCCGAAAAGAGCCGATTGACAAAATATGAAACAAAGATGTGTTGATATGATCATCTTTAATGAAAAGGGTAATAAAAACCTTCACTTGTGATATGTAACCAATTTGTGTGTATCTAAATACATAGTTAGTGCCTGTGTGCATTTTGCGTTATCCGCCGGAAATAAGGCGAATTACCCCAGGATTTCTGGTGTATTCATGTACTGCTTACGAGGTATATCTACCGACTTG
Organism: Cerastoderma edule; assembly: GCA_947846245.1. Lineage (NCBI taxonomy): Eukaryota > Metazoa > Mollusca > Bivalvia > Cardiida > Cardiidae > Cerastoderma > Cerastoderma edule. Next base: position 14,619,338 of record OX401408.1, on the reverse strand, counting down.
TTACGGGGATTGCCGAGTAGATACGATTGGATTCACAGTATAACTGAAATGTTGTTGTAGCGATGAAAACCCAATAAATTGAAAAGAGAAAATAAAGAAACGTAAAACAAATGAATAATGTGCATGATGTGCGCTGTTTTAACCCATTACCAAACAATAACGACATTTGACCAGTTTGTTGCAGACTCTTAACGAGCAATTTCTCCTTTTCCCACAACGTTTTCTGCCCTATCAGAAAGTTATTTTTCAATTTCATCACATTTTGAAATGTCGTCTGCAAACTCTATCAATTTGGGACAGTCGAAAATGTATTGTTTGGGAAAGGATTAAGCCACTGAC
>OX401408.1:14541499-14613999 GCA_947846245.1 Cerastoderma edule | reverse complement strand
TAGATAATTGAACAAACACAACAAAGCGCCAAATGAGGAATGGTGTTAACTCTGCGATTTCTCTACCGAGTGTTAGACGTAACGCCGTTATAAACCTTGGGTTATCATATACCCCCAGAACCGCAAAATTGATGGTCGGAACATGGCGTATATAAAATAGTGTAAAACAAGAGTAGTCGGCTAAAAAAAGCAAACATACCAGTTGTGAGGCTATCTTGTTCGGATATTTTTCGTAAACATGGTCACGTAATCAGCCGCTTGTATGAATGCGACTGCAGTTTTCACCTATCAATTTGACACCAGTTCGTTACTATGATATAAATTGAAACAACAAATTTATTAATTTCTTCAATATTACTGTTAATAGCCTTTCAATAGAATACGATTGCGCCTAAACATCGAATTAACAGGGCATTCTAGAGCGTATGACGTAAGCAACGGAAGGCATTGCGAACTCTCGTTAAATCTCACGTCATCACGTGGCAATAATAATACATGTGCAACATCTCGTTAATTCTCGCGAGGTTATGGTAAACAAGTGTTGTTGTTTTATTGTCATGGCCATAACATTTGTCTGGGAGAAAACAATTTGATGAATAGAATTGGTCGGACCGCTGTGTTTGTTTACAAGAGCGGTCTTCACTCGGGGATTGACAATTTTGTTAACATGAGCTCGAATTCGTTGACAGCCAAATCTAGAAGAGCCGCAATTTGAACACATCGGTTTTGTCCAATGAAAACGCCTCTGAGATAATAGGGAAACTGCACTATTGTATCCAAGCAATCTCTACCAGAGTAAATTGGTTCCCGCTACGCTCCCACATTTATCTCTGTGACGGGCTCAGAAAATAGTCCCCCTTTTCCGGCATGGTCACGTGACCGAAACTGACGTGTAGTAGAATACTGCATCTAGCGGCTTGCAAAAAGCGAGCTCCAAACTAACGATCAATTAAGAAGTCTCTTAAAACGTACCACAATATAAAGATAGATAAGATAGGACAGTTAAAATAGAATAAAGACATTTATTTACACACAAAGCAGTTTACATTTGAAGCGTTTTGAACAACAGCTTATTGAGTAGAATTGAGGCGACGCTCCTTACGACTCGAAACCCGCCCCCTCGATCAAAACAAAGTGAATGACAGCTAGAAAATACATCCTCCAAGACAAATCAAACCTTCACGTACTTTAACAAATGAGTCGTCAGTCAGAATGAAACGTTCTCAAGAAAATCCAATGAATCGAGAATATTGGTGACCTTCTCAACATCAAATGGCACCATTCCTCTTCATTTCGAGTTTAAGTCTTCCTTCAGTCAGTTCAGACATTGATTAAGTGGACATTGATCATACTGTTAGGCCTCAATAGACTTATTTGAAAGGACTATCTCACATGTTGTGATTTTAACAATTTAGAATAAGAAGTTTTCTTTCAATAAGATGAAAATACAAATTTCTATAGTGACAGAAGACTAGATTATTGACAGCTTTCCAATACCATTCTTAACTGTTTATAAAGAACATTTACAGTGTATATTGTTGATAATGCAAACCGTTTAACCCTTTCCCAAACAACAAATTTTTGACTGTTTCAAATTGAAAGAGTTTGCAGACGACATTCCAAAATGTAATGTAATTGAAAAATATTCTTCAGAAAGAGCAGAAAACCTTGTGGGAAAAGGAAAAATTGCTTGTTACGAGCAATTTCTCCTTTTCCCACAATGTTTTCTAAAGTCATCCGCAACAAAGTGGTCAAATGTCATTATTGTTTGGGAAAAGATTAACCCTTTACCAAACGCTAAATTTTAAACTGTCCCAAATTAAAAGAGTTTGCAGGTGACATTTCAACATACATGTGATGATATTGAAAATAATCTTCTGATAAGGCAGAAAACATTGCTTGATAAGAGAAAATTGCTCGATAAGAGCAATTTCCCCTTTTCCCACAATGTTTCCAGAGTAGCCTGCAACAAAATGGTTAAATGTCTTTTAAGTTTAGAGTGTTGTTTAGAGAAACACCTGTTTAAATGGTTTGTGATATCTACAAAATAAATGATTTTTATCTTTTCTAAATAATTATGCTTGGGGTTAGAAAGCTGTCAATAATCTAGTCTTATATTACTTTAGAAAATATGTTGTCATTTCAATTGTAGAAGACAATTTTTTCTTAAAAGTTAATGATCCCAATCCGTGAGATTGTCGTTTTCATATCAAATTATTAATGTCTATTTCATCCAAAACACAACTCTCTGAGTTAGTTGCATAAAAAACATTTTCTAACATCTGCTTTTGCTTTCAAATTAATCAAAACACAAATTTTACATGGAGGAATGGGTGAAGCAGATGTCCAGATAAAAGGCATATTCAGCAATTATTGATTCTTTAAATCCTATGTTGTGGGTACTCATTTGAGACATTAGAACGAACAAATGAATCATTAACCAGATCTAACTCATCAAACAGATCCAAGCGTTATTTTATTCAGATCAAACTCATCTTTTCATTACCTAGTTCTACTGATAAGAAAGTTCCTGACACTGTTTCTGTTTATTTGGTGATCCTCAGGTGAAACTGTATTTGGATGAGAAATTTTGCTTTAGTTACTTTTCCATTTTATACAGCAAATACTATTTATGGTTGAAAGGCTTTCAACTTTTATGAACACTGTTCTGACATCATCTTTCTTGAAATGAATGAAAACCATTATGTATCAACTAGACAATGTTTTAACAAACAACAGTTCAGCTTATTTGTTAATTCAATATGTCATCATCTTATCATTAAACAGTAATATTCTCATGATGAGAACTTGTCTTTTAAAGATTTTGATTGTTGTATGCTGTAATGATAATAATACATGTATATTTTTGTCTTAAAAGATTATTCATAGAGAACATTTGAATTATAAAAGAAACTCTTACAATCTGTCATTTAAGTTCCTATTAACAACTGTTTGAATACTAAGTAGCAATAATAACCATATCTGGGGATGCTCCCTGCATTCATCATTTAGTCACTTATTGTGAATTTGTTATAAGTATTTATGAAAGAAACTTAAGGAATAAACTGTTGTCATAATTGTTTTGGCATTGCTTAGCAGTTATAAAAACTATGATGAATTTTGATGCAAAGCATGAGTATTGTTCATTCAACTATAGCTGATATATGTATGTAAAATTCAAAACATGTGAAGAAGTAAAGTGAAAATCTGAAATGAAAACTTAATTGTTAATCGTTAATTGTTTTCTTCATTTAACAAATATCTACAGAATATGTACCTTAGACCATCCTATACACTCAAAGAATTATATTACTGGCCACCTTTAACCCTATCAATTATCAATTCTTTCTATTATTTTTTTCACTAGAGAGGTCAATAATAACTAATTAAACTTACTCATTATACAGTTCATCCAAATATTCTGAAATTACTTACAATTCATGATTTATTAAGTTATATAACAATGCTTCCAAAATGTGACCCATTTTCATGCTTGTGAAAGCATTTCGACTAAAGAAAAACCTGGTTATCATTAACAACTTACTCTTTCGTCCAAAAGATTTATGCAAAAGGCCCACTTTCTAATTGAGTCCCTCTTCTTATTACAAATTTATATCATGGTAATCAATGAAATTCTTTTTCTGCATTGAATGAATCAAATATGGAATGTTTTATTAGTCTCTTGTCCCTTATTTAAGATTGTTGACATGGTAAACTATGTGCATTCATTGGTTCAGAAGGGGCCCCCGTGGCCTAGTGGTTAGAGTACAGAACTTGAAATCACACGGCCCCTCTCCGCGTGGGTTCAAATCCTGAGAGGGATATGGATTTTCATGAGAGGCAGTCTCCCGACCGACTTACGGAATGCCGATGGTTCTACCCGCCTTTTATTTATGATGTAAAACCCATATAAAAAAAAAATTGGTTCAGAAAGAGGATTGTGGGAAAATATAAGGACATCTGAATTGATAGACTAAAAATTAATGCTACGTTATGTTCAAATTACAATTAACAGAAGCATCGACCAATTCTCTCAGATATGAATAGTGAAAATTATCCAAATAGTAAGCAACTAAAGATAACATTCTTAACGTTGAAAAGTGTAGAAATCAGTTTGATAAAGGGATTTGATATAACTTGACAATCTGTCATAATTTTTTAGTTTTATTCCAATGCTTTTCTCACTATTGTTGGAGGTTTTACCAAAATGCCCCAAAGTGCACTAAATCAAGCATAAATTTGCCTTTATCCATCAACCCGTTTTAAGATAACCGCATCCTTACTCCCCCTCATCCTCGCCATCCCCCAGCCCTACCCCCCACGAAGATTAACAGCTGTGGCAGTTTTATAGAGGGGAGAACCAAGGGTGTACAGCTTTCTTATTTCTTCAGAATCATTAATGGTTTGTCTATTCTTTTGCACAAAGTATGAGCATACATACATCATAAAGTTACCGGTAAACCATGTATTATATACAATAAAACACAAGCATAGTTAGAAAAAGGTACTTGCAGTTAATTCAACATATGTCTTTCCTCTCATCTTTGTCTCTATGCTCATGCCTTTCCTGTGGCCCCACAAACCATGAACACATCACCCAAATATCCATTTTGTGTCCAAAACTGGCAGCCTATAACTTGTATCGTCTCTGCAACTCTTTTTTTTTATCTCATTCAGCTCTCATTTCATAGCATGTGAAGCTTATTTGTGGGTTATTTGGAAGTACCTTTTTAAAACCACCATCTGATCATCGATATCTTACATTCGTGGAAGTTTTCAGAACATCGATTTGGAGAGATCTGCGCCCATTCAGATGATTAGAATGTGCCATTTAAGAAGCTTTTGCCTTATTCCAACGACAATCCTATCAAGTATTTTGATGTTAATCTTTGCAAGTGGCAAACTCTTTAAAAACACAGTTGTAAAGTGAAGACATCGTTCCCAAATCCTTTTTCTTTTTTGTTTACATCACTGGTATCCAAACTGTGCGATAACCAAGATTTATTATACATCGAGCAGGAGACCAAAGATGTAAACATTCCGCGGATTGATTTTCAATAGCGTAAAAAGGCTTTAAAATAGTTCGAGCGAAAATCAGTAAAATACAAATTCAATTTCTACTGTATGGATAAAGTAAAGGTAATTTTGACTTATTCATATAGTGTTTTACTTAATTAAATGCATAAAACAGTTTGGATCGCAATATTACAGAGTTTGCCACGATTCGTGGCAAAGATGGCGTGAGCCCGTTGCAGAGGTAGTATCCGGGGGACGATAACTCTGCATGGGAGATTGGTATCCAAGGTGTATTTCTCAGCTCACGGAAATACCCGAGCAGTTCCGATAAGAAGAGCCGCTGTCATTAGAAGAGAGTTTTATTTCATTTTTGTCTTTCAGGCTTTCTCTTTCTTGAACATGCACCTCTAAAACCTGTACTTGTACAGTGTATTTGAAAAAAGAAACTCTCTGTGAAACGGGGATTTGCGCCTTTCAGTGCTTTGATTGAAAAACTTTGTTTATAAAATATGTCATGTGTTTGATCTCTAAGGCACATTTCTAGCGTCACGTCTATTCATTTCGTAGTTTATCCCAGACGCTCTTAACCATTTAAATCGTTTCACAGGACGGAAATAATACGTTTACCAGTTTTTTTACAAAATAAACCGCTTTAATAGTTTGGGGCCTCCGTGGCCTAGTTGTTAGAGTACAGAACTTGAAATCACATGGCCCCTCTCCGCGTGGGTTCAAATCCTGAGAGGGATATGGATTTTCATGAGAGGCAGTCTCCCGACTGACTTACGGAATGCCGATGGTTCTACCCGCCTTGACCAGCCCTTATGGGCAGTTGAGTATGGGGTCTTCTCCATCATTAAGAGTCGGGCATCGCTACATAACTGAAATAATGTTGATGTGATGTAAAACCCATATAATTTTTTTTGGTAGTTTACTGTATCTGCAAGATTAATTTGGTAGTATATACATTTATTTACAAATTACTAAATAATAAACAGGGTTTAGAAGCGTATCAATATTCTACTTTTATATGACTCCATAGATCTGTCATGTCATGTCATTTAATCAGTAGAAGGTATTTCATCTTTAAACATGATAGAAAATCCAAACCTATATGGTAGTCATTTTAAAGCTACTTGTACAGATTTGAGTTAACATTGAATATTAAATATTTCATTTCTTTAAAACTGTAATAGCACATGAACTGTTGTTTGATATGTGCTGTAGAAAATCTATTAGAAGTAAAAATAAGTTATTAGTTCAGTTTTTAGACAATGAATAAGTTTTTATTCAGATTCCAAAGCGTTGTTATGGTTTTGAAATCCATTACATATCGTCTGTACATACCTAGAAATTATGCCACATTCTGCATTAATTTTGCGTCTATTCTTTTTCATTAAATATTATACAAAATGCAAGACCGTATTATTTTAACGCCATCTTATTTTGACCTAAAAATTGTCTCATGTTTCAACAAGCACCTTTATAAAGTGAAGCTTTAATTCTGCCTTTATCTAGGGCGAGATGGCATGCCCCTTTATTTGTAGCCCTGGCTCGGTTCATTGCACCTGTGTTCCTAAATCCCGTCGGTTACTTAACAAGTAGACACTCGGGCTCATCTATAAACAATAGAATTTTATTGATTGATTCATTCATTTATGTCTTGTCATTTGTACACAGACTAAGTAAACATATTACAACTAAAAACTAAAATATATAGTATAAATACCTCCCTAATCAGAGATATAAGAGACTGGTAAAAAAATCACAAATAATCAATCGTATTGCCCTTGACAATCAGACTGTACAATCTATACAGATATTTAAGAAAAATGAAAAAAACTAAAACGAGAGAGATGCAATACCCATAAGTAAGAACATGACCAGGCTCATGGTTGTTTGAGACATAGAGTGATGGGTAAAACAATGGTCAGTAGTTTAATATTGATCAACATCAACCCGGTCTAATTAATTACGAACGTCTTCTGTTTATATGCCCGTCACCCTTCAACCAAACGGCCCGATACTTCTACGGGCCTGTTGAAAACTTCATCTTGTAATAGAAAACGTAAGATATAAGGAGGTGTTGCTCATCAATAAGGAGGTGTTGCTCTCATTCAAGCAGGGGCATGTGTTTGATTAGAGTACGGAACTTGAAAACACATGGCCCCTCTCTGCCTGGGTTCAAATCCTGCTGACGGCATTTGAAATTTTATGGAGGTAGACTACATGACAATGACAATATTGCATTCAATGCATAAACTTTCTTGTAACAATATAAATATAAATGAACAATAATATAAAGTGTATGTATTATAAAAAGATTTATCCATCGAATTTACTTTTGAACTATAAAAAGAAATTATTCTATTGGATTTTACTTTTGTAACTAGTTACTGGAAGAGTAACTCTGTAATCTTGAGGCCTCAATGTTGTGCATACTACTAGCTCTTAATACAAATGCTTCATTTATAAAGTTTGCCAAATTGATAAGAGTTTGTCTATTGTTAATATCTAAAAGTGTTCTGAATTTGTACATATTTGGACTTATATAAAAATATCTCTTTAAATAGTAATGTATAATCTCTGCATAGAATGGACAAATAAGTAAAAATGGAACTCGTCGTCTATTTCATCTGTACTATTACAAACCAAACAACGCCGTTCATGTACCGGTTAACTTAAATTATGCCGATTGATCGACCTGGCTTGATCCGCCCTTGTGGACTGTCAAATATGCATTCTCTCTCTCTCTCTCTCTCTCTCTCTCTCTCTTCTCTCTCTCTCTCTCTCTCTCTCTCTCATTACACGGTGGGACGGTGGGCATAGCATCATAACTAATAAACAGTTCTTAAGAACAATGTCCGCAACGGAGCATAACTAGAAAAATCCACTTTAGGATTTTGTCTCCCCTGTGGGGATTCGATCCCGGTTTTCCCGGGTGACAGTCCAAGACATAACCACTGAGCTAAAGAGTCGGCTCAGTAACGCAGAGGTTACATCTTGTCCTGATTGATTGTTACTATGCTGTAGAGAGTGAGGCGGCTACGTAACACACACCCTCTTATAGAACTCTTCATTTATGATGGCATGTAAGCCATTTCGGCTTGTAAGTCCATCTATGGCCAATCCCGGACGAGCCCCCATCTTACGAACAATGTCCGCAACGAAGCATAGCTAGAAAAATCCACTTTTGGATTTTGTGTCCCCTGTGGGGATTCGATCCCGGTTCTCCCGGGTGACAGTCCAAGACATAACCACTCAGTAACGCAGAGGTTACATCTTGTCCTGATTGATTGTTGGTATGCTGTAGAGAGTGAGGCGGCTACGTAACACAGTTGACGCGATGTAAACCCCATATAAGTTAATTATTGTTTTTATCCAAGTAAATCGAATCTGAAGAATCTGAATGACAATCTAGTGATTTTATGACCACAATCTTCTCATAGGATGTTCTACGTTCTATGTAGGTGCTTGTTAAGAGGGTTTTCTGTTTTTGCACGACAATATCAACCTGTCAATATTACGTAACTTGAAAGCAGAAGACTTAACCCTTTACCAAACGTTACATTTTCGACGGTCCCAAGTTGAAAGAGTTTGCATACGACATTTCAAAATGTATTGAAATTGATAAAATAATATTCTGGTAGGGCATATTAAGAGCAATTTCTCCTTTTCCCACAATGTTTTCGAGAGTCGTCTGTAACAAGCTGGTCAAATTTTGTTGTTGTTTGGTAATGGGTTAAAAGAAAACTATTGAACATATTGGATTCTTAACTCTTAATGATTAATTTATCACTTTGTCACACAGGTCTTCACCCAATTCCATAAGCCAACTATGTTTGATTTGCGCTTTTTTCCTTTTTTTTTTAAATCTTACTTTCTTTGTTTATAGTGTTTGCTTTTTTTCCATCTGATATTGCTTTTAATTTGGACAACTCGAATGTTTTTCACCGTTGAGAGTAGTTTTAGGGTGAAAGTAGTGTGGACGAAAGGATGTTTGCCGACCATAGGGTCTCAATTTTACTTGCTGCCGTACATAAAGAGCTTCAGTTAATTAAAAAAAGAAGAAAAACATACATTCGACGTGATTAAGAACTTAAGAGTATTTTCAGTTTCCGTTTGGAACAGTCCATATGGAAAAATGTACCATTGAGATTCATGAACAATAACCTGTTCCTCGTGAGACTGAATAGAAGGGATTTTTCCAAAAATGAAAAAAGAAACTCTTTTACTCATGAGATTAAACAGAATCAAAGCGCTGATAGCGCTGAAGGACTAAGGTGCGTTTAAAGCAAGATGATTGAGGATACATTTGAAACTTTCTTTGGATAACATCTCGAGGAAAACAGCTGCTCCTTTTACCACCATTACTATAATTATTATTTCTGTGAACAGAAATGATAGTTTATGTGAACGATAGTCTATTATTCGAAACGATTTCTTATGAGGCAACAGTTATAATAATATAGCGCAAAACAAAGCGAGTAAATCCGGACTACATTCCTAGTTCCTAGAAGTTATTAGTCCACACAGTCAAGGCGGATGTTTAATGAGTTATTGGGGTTAGACCGCTGTTTGTGTATCGATAAAGTACCATCCTTCAAAAAGTGGTATGTGAATTCAATAGACTAAGGTGCTAACACAACCTTGGTTCAAAAACATGTGCCAAAAATGAAAAATACTACAGACAGTGGTTTCTTAGATTTTCTGTTGCACATACGCTGAATCCCTTTCCCAAACAACAACGACATGTGACCACCTTGTTACAGACGACTCTGGAAAACATTGCGGGAAAAGGAGAAATTTGCTCGTATCGAGCAATTCCTCCTTTTCCCACAATGTTTTCTACTCTATCAGAGGATTATCTTTCAATTCCATCACATTTGGAAATGTAGTCTGCAAACTCTTTCAATTTGGGACAGTCGAAAGTTTGGTGTTAAAGGATTAACCAAGTGAACTAAAGAAGAAACTGGTTCACGTTTGATTATTCAATGGCCATGTGTACCGTTGCACGTGCCGCAATGGAATTAGACCGCCGTGTCTACGGTCGGAAATTAGCTTTAAGGTCGACAAGGGGATTGTACTCGGCATGGGGGAACTGTAAGTAGGCTTGGGTTCGTATTTCACCCTTTATCCTCAGTGAGTGTTGCTTTGCGAAGAGACAAAGTATCAACTGACGATAATATTGGTATACGGAATGACATTTTTTCCAATACAGAGCGGAATATGTTGTTAAAGTATAAGAAGAACGTCTTGGTTTGGATTTTACTTTGTAAGTTGTCTTTTGAAGATATTATTCAAACAGTTAAAAGCGTTATATAAACGTTTTACGTTGTACAAGGTCAAAGATTCCGTTATTTGCGAAATCGAATACATAAATAGTCAATTAAAAGCAACTCGATCATATAATGAACGTACAAAGCCATTATATTCTTTCTCAAGTTTAGTCTAAGTAGAAACTCCTGTTAAAACAACATTTCGCTTTGTGCCAATGGCTTTAAAAAGACTTCCGAAGAAATCTTCCGTGAAAAAACGTCATGAGTCGATTTCGTTACACAAGGGTTGTAACTCGATTTCTCTTATTCGTACGTGGTTCCAATACGGAGCCAAACTGTATGCAACAACAGGCAACAAATATAGAGTAAAATTAATAAGATGTGTTTTTGTTCAAATGCCTTAACCATAACAACAAAAGGAGAAATGGATCCTGCTCTATTCTCCTTTTGTCACAATGGTCTGTTGAATCTGTTCTTTATGGTTAAAACGGAAACACATGGAGTAATGGATTAATGTAGAATGGTTCTCAAATTTCCCCTAATGTTGATGTTGCCTTTTAGTGCTTACAATTAGTGAACCCGTCTCGTCCAGTCACGTGGGAAGAATATTTTGTTTTATACAACGCCGTCCGAAAAGTTGCCAGTTGACATAGGTCTCTTTTGTTGGTTTTCTGTCTATTAGGTCTTTGGTTTTTCTGATAATTTTCTTAGTTTAAACTTATTTATTTGACATCGATTGTGACGGAAGCTTGAAGCTTATTACATTCACTCTCGATGACTGCTTGCTGGACACTAAACAAGTACTCGTGCCGATCTGAGGGCTAGCCCCGGCAATTTCGATCTCGCCTTACAGAAATCGAACCCGGGACCCTCAAAACAAGAGGGCGAAACTCTTCCTCTACACCACTATAGCCCAATAACCTTCTTACGTAAGCTTTGATAGAAAACGATAGCATTAAGAGCAGGTGTGCTTTTTTAAGGATGATTTGGGGATTTAAGGCAGTGTTGACAACCTTTCATTTATGTTAGGGCTTTCCTGGATTCACCCGTACTAGGCTAGAGCTCTGGGGCCTGTTTTACTAAATAACTTACGGAAAATGTTTGCGTAAATCATAATTGATAAACATGGATAGTATCTTCAATGAAAGTACAATATTGCAATGTGACACGTCATTGGAAGCGTCTCGGAGAGACGATTCCAATGATGTGTCACTTTGCAATCTTGCTTCGTCCAATATTGAAGTATGAGGATTTGTTGTTATAGACTTACGCAAATCTTAAGCGTAAACTGTTTAGTAAAACGGTACCCAGGTGTGCTTTTTTAAGGATGATTTGGGGATTTAAGGCAGTGTTGACAACCTTTCATTTATGTTAGGGCTTTCCTGGATTCACCCGTACTAGGCTAGAGCTCTGGGGCCTGTTTTACTAAATAACTTACGGAAAATGTTTGCGTAAATCATAATTGATAAACATGGATAGTATCTCCAATGGAAGTACAATATTGCAATGTGACACGTCATTGGAAGCGTCTCGGAGAGACGATTCCAATGATGTGTCACTTTGCAATCTTGCTTCGTCCAATATTGAAATAAGAGGAATTGTTGTTTTAGACTTACGCAAATCTTAAGCGTCAACAGTTTAGTAAAACGGTACCCTGATGTGTCTTACAAAAAGACGATTAAATGAACATGCGGTGTGTAATGGTTAGCATTAGAAACAAGAGATAGCCCAACCCGGGTTTGATCCTCGGTGGTGAGCTTCTATTTCACCATGGCCGCCTGGTTAAGCAACATCGAACTCAAGGTTAGAGCGAAACCTTCAAACTAAGGAGCTAAGATAGCGGGTTACTATTCTTGGTCTAAAACAGCGCATCTCTGGCTCTCATGAGATGTCAAGCCAATATCCTCATTGAAATGGTTTCCTTACCTTTGATGAAAATCTAGTAGTATTTATGCATGTCCACAATTTTTGAAAAAGAAAGATAACGGGTTAACCCATTTCCAAACAATGCGGACGACTCTGGAAAACATTATGGGAAAAGGAGAAATTACTCGTAACAATGCTTCTTCCCTATCAAAAGGTTATTATCCACTTTATCACATTTTGATATGTCGTCTGCAAACTCTTTCAATTTGGAGCAGTCGAAAATTAGGCGTTTGGTAAAGGGTTAAGGGTGACTTTATCATGTCTTGTCTTTATTATACAGGTTTATAAAACACAAGATAATATTTAAGTAACTGATTTTCAGAACACACATGATCAAACAATTGAAATGGTAAACACGAGCTATATCATACTTAATACTAGGAGTCTCATTCTTTTTTAAAAGTTCCGGGAAATAGACCAAACAAAACTTATTCTTCCATACACTACATACAGTTGCAAAGCCAATCAAAGGGTGTGTCAACTAGAAATAATGGGCAGCCAATAAAACTAGGGGAAAGCTTGCCGAAACGATTGTCAGAACGGGCGCTCGTGAGAAACATTTCATTTCGTACTGACAAGATAGCGTTTTCTATCAATCAAATCGCTCTAGACAATGGGGGCGCCTCTTGAGAAAATAGTCCCGCCTGAGCGCAACTTTGTAAATATGCGCACGACGGATCTACTTTTTCCAATATTATCAGTTTGCGCATGCTCGTTTGGCGAACTGTTTTGTCAAATACATGTATTAATCGAATCGTAAAAGCTGAACTGTTTTTAATCGATTATCAAACAAGGTCTTATTGCAATCTTATTAAATACATCGGTTCAGAAACGTAACCAGAATTCACACTTATGTAATTAAGGTAGAATATCCATAATCCGTTTGAAACTCATTCTGTCATCGGATTATTTCGGTAGTTCTCGGGTTACCTCGGTAGGGGTCCGGAACTTTACAGTTCAATGCGAATAGTTCCGGCCCAGGTCGGGATTTACCGAGAACGAGCGAAGCAATCCGAAAGAATGAGTTTTCAAAATGGCCGGATGTAGTTTTTCTACCTTAAATGAAATAAGTTGAATACAGGATCCTTATTATATATAGTTCTCAAGCCAATTAAGCACTTTATCGTATATTGAGTTTCCTTGCCGGTTCGAATTAAGAGCAACTACAGACTACGATCATTTAGAGTTTCAGGATTGACAATTCCTTTATCATCTAAGAAAGAAAGTCATATCACAAACGGAGAACATTATCGTTCTCTCACAATCGTTTGTAAACACTTTTGAAGCAGATGCGCTAAAGTGAAGTATTTCTGAGAAAAGGGTCAAATACAATAATTCCCTTTACCTTTCACATCTATATATAGTGTCAAACAGATAAACCCTTAGAATGCTTGGTAATTTCTAAAAATAGATTCGGGTGTCGCCTACTATCCCAAACCTTAAATATCTGCTGAATTTTGATGAGGAAAGATACTCAGAGTAGAAAACAGGTTAGATCACAGGCCAGCCGCCAATTCACTTGGCGGCTGGCCTTTGATCAAACCTGTTTGCATAAGCATGAAGTCGGTTCCAGCATTTTAAGGATTACGGACGATTCCCGCACTACATGCATAACTGGAAGCGGAAAATGTCCGACAAAATCAGTCTGTGCATATCGGACAGGCTGATCCGAGACTTCATTTCACGCTAATTTACAAAAGTTAGTTTCTCTAGCGAGCGATCACGATCATTTCCGGGCCTCTTTGTGGGTACATTGGTCTGTTATCTTTGATTGTCCTTTCTGCCGTGGCGAAAATGGCTTTATCGAAAAATGGATACTTTTCCCATTTCTTTTATTTTGCCGGTTCGTCTATCCCCGCTATTACACTGAAATGCTGTTGAAAATGGTGTTATCTGACATCAACAACCAACCAAGGCAAAAACGGTGCAATACAAAACAATGTTGTTGTTGTTGTTTTTATACATATATAAAGGCCTGCTGCCCATTGCACAGGTTACATACATATCCATTAGAATATCAACAATACCCATGAAGTGTCGATGATATTTAAAGATAAATTGGAAAATAAGTTTACAGTTTAGAGAAGACATACATTCATTTGATAAAGAATTAAGTGTCCACAACTACACTGCAACGAGACACCATATATCTTAGGGAGACATATGTTGCTTTGATTCACTGTTTTCCATATGAAAAATGAAGCAACACAAGAAAATTGTTTTCGTTAAACCTTGTAAATGGATAAAGTTGATAATAATTGAATTATTCCCATCAGAAATGCATTCCTCTTTCAAAAGCTTTATGAATAAACACAGCAAGATATATAATAACAATTACACTTTTGCAAGCCGTGTTGTTAATAAAATACTGAACAGAAGCGTTCCGTAAGATATCTCAAGTCTATATACATTAAACGTAAATTAATATAAAGAGGACATACAAGTAGAAAATGAAATTCATCCTCTTTTACACCTTAACAATGCACACAATGTCTTAAATCTTGGAATATCGAAATGTCTGCCATACACATCCATTTATTTGTAAACAGAAACGCTGAACTAAGCAAGACACCGTCTGGATTTAACTAAGTCTATTGTCATTATGTATTCTTCTAAACGAAAAGTAGCCGTGAAATGAGAATGATAACATAATTCACTTTTGACTTCGCATTTAGTTTTTCAAGAGTGTATGTATTGATCTTTTAAACGGTCAATATGTCTAGATAAAAAGTAGCTTTTCGTTTCCTACTGATTGCATTTCCCAAACATATCCAAACCCATTAACGTACAAGTTAGTTCTTCGGTCTTTTGTCCAATTCTTACATCATATTCTGTCAAAGTGTTTAAACATGTCGTAACATGTTCGTACATATCTGGAACTATGTAGTTCTAAAGAGTTTAACCAATATTTAATTAGGTTTTTTACAAGAATAAATATAAAGGGAATTTCTTCATAGGTTTTCCATAACACCATCATTACAGGAGGTCATAGGAATCAAATCGATATAGCTAAGTACCCATGATTCTGTCCCATATAGCAAAATGGGATATATATGTTCATGTCGTATATTTCAAAAAGAAAATGATTTCTGCGGTAAACATGTCATATGAATTATTGAATTCTAAAATACACTTTAGGGTTTTCTTAACTTTTAGAGACACATCATCAGCCATGCCAATAAACTTCTGAGCTGGAATTCATAACCTCCTTTTCAATCGTCTCAGTCCAAGTTAATACATTGTAAATCAATAGACGAGACATTAAGTTGCTCGTCAAAATGCCTTTACCGTCATTGGCTTCGGTTTACTTCATGTTTTAGTATTCCAAATTAATAGATCTGTCAAACAGTTACCATGGTGACATAGCAACGATGCAGACGCCGATTGTGAGGGAAACCCTTTTCCAAACGGTTTCTGGGGTTGATCGTATGCTGCGGACGAACTTTAGATTATAAATTGAAAAATATTGGCTTATGTATGCATTTTCTATGTTGTTGTTCTTGTATTAGATTTGTTTGTTTGTTTGTTTGTTTGTTTGTTTGTTTGTTTGTTTGTTTGTTTGTTTGTTTGTTCGTTTGTTTTTTTGTTTTGTTTGTTTGTTTTTCTTTTTTAATATTTGTTTGTTTTAGTTTAATGGCTAGTTGACAGCATTGGTCCTGTTGAGCACTCAATCTGCACTCATCGGGTTTATCCAATGAAAACAACCCTGACATAATATTGAAGCCGCCATATTGCTTCTCGTGAGACTACTTAAATTGTACTTTCGTTTTCAAATATAGACCTTAAATGTAAAATCTAAATTGTCATTTAATTTGATTAATGGAACAGATATGTATCATAACTCATTATTGAACTATTATGAATGAGTAACCGTTCAATACTAATGATCTAAAATAGTGTTCAACACTTCCATTAACATTGAACTAGTCAACATGGACGCTTACAGGAAATGTATTATAAGCCGGGCACGATTCATCCGAAATATTGTATCCCTACACTTATGTTCGAGGTGTATTTCTCAGATCACGGAAATATCCAAGTAGTTACGATTGCTGGACTTGGTTGGTGGTTTGATCACGTGACTAAAAGTAGTTCCGGGATCTACTTCTTTTGTCGTTTGAAAATTACATGTGTCGGTGTTGTCTACAGATATCATTGCGCGGCTCCGATTGTTCTTCGAAGTTAGCCGATATTTTTTTCCGCCGTCGAACACTTTAATCTAGATTTGTTTATTCAATAAATATCAATGAATATTCATAACCATTTAACGCCTCTAATAATTATTTGGTTTTCCTCAGAGTTTGTCAATTCCAATTAGGTATTTAGTTTCAGTCAGTATTTCTTTTTTCAGTGAATTGTGCGTTCGTGCCATTAAATATTCATAGCGAATATTCATAGCGAAACCGATAAACGGGATTCAAAATGAACCAAATCACGAGAAGGTTCTCGTTAAGATTTCAAATAAAGCGTTTTACTGAATCGATCAATCTTCAGAGGTAGTGGAAGTCCGAATGATCCAAACGTAGATTATGCATTCTACACAGTTACGACTAACTCGGATGGTCTAAGTTGTAACATTGCAATGAAATATCTACGTCTGGATCATTTGGACTAAGTTACATCTTGAAATATCCGAGTTGGGGGGTCATAGAATCATTTTCGCCAAACATATGTCAAAATTAGATTACTTCATTGTCTGCTTGGAAATGCTGTGAAAATGGATAAACAGTTCATTTAGCACTGTGTCCTTAATGTATTCAGGTAAAGCAAAACTACAGATACATTGTTGGCTCAAGAATACACTGATATATAAATAGTTGGATACTACAGCAATTTTTATACCACTTTTCAAAATCCATCGAGAGAGGTATTAAGCTTACAAACCCACGAAGGCTGATTTAGCTGTCTAGAACCACGGAGGTTTCGTAAGGTCAGTCGGATGATTGCCTCTTGTAAAAGGATATCCAAATTTACCGCCACGGTGATTTGAGCCAAAAGGGGACACGTGGTTTCAAGTCCTATTTTCTAGCCGCTAGGTCATTAGTTCCCCTCCCATTCGATAAATCTTGAAAGCGAGTTCTAAACATGGAAACTAATGAGGGCATTAATAAGTTTTGCCATCAGTAATGACACTTTTTCTTATGAGAGAGATATGGTTTTATCGATTTACAGAATGAGCTTATTCCATTTGAAAGATTATGGATGTTGGTGGATAAATGGTTTCTTCTTCTTCTTCTAGTGACCTAACCTGTTTTCTACTCTAAGTGTCTTTCCTCAACAAAGTCAATCAGGTATTTAAGGCTTTGGAAAATTACCCAGCACTCTAAGGGTTAAATAAGATCGATTCATCAGACGCTAAACGTTTGAATATGTCTGATGCCTGACTGATAAGTCAGCGACATGATTTGACCAACGATAACTCCCGTAGTTGTTGTCCTTAAAGGCATTTATTCACACATGAGATAATTTGCAGGGTCAAAATAATTGCGTTGAAACAAAATGATTTTTGTATAGCATTATAATATCCAATGGAAAAAATAGCTACTAAACGCAAAATTGATTCAGAATGTGTCACTATACGGTATGCGATAGATTTAAAATCCGTTACAACGCTTTTGGAGCTGAATACATAATTATTCGTTGAGTTCAATCATTTGAAACTTAAACGCAAACTTATTCTTCTTCCATTGGCTAATTTCCTGAAAGTTTTATACAACAGTACAGCTGCTATACGGTTCTAAAGAAATATACTTTTAAAACCCGAACAAGCAGCTTTAACCCTTTCCCAAACAATAACGACATTTGACCACTTTGTTGCAGACGACTCTAGAAAACATTGTTGGGAAAGGAGAAATTGCTCGTGACGACCAATTTTTCCTTTTCTCACAATGTCTTCTGCCCTATCAGAAGATTATTTTCCAATTTCATCACATTTTGAAATGTTGTCTGCTTACTCTTTCCATTTGGGACAGTCGAAAATTTGTTGTTTGGTAAAGGGT
This sequence comes from Cerastoderma edule, assembly GCA_947846245.1. NCBI lineage: Eukaryota > Metazoa > Mollusca > Bivalvia > Cardiida > Cardiidae > Cerastoderma > Cerastoderma edule. The sequence continues at coordinate 14,595,782 of OX401408.1, read as the reverse complement.
TAAAGAATATGTAGACGAGGCTTTGCAAATACTATGATACAAGAATCGAAATGAGTAGTAACAAAACGTTTTGAAATTAATTAGATAAAAACGATTGTGATAAACGAGGAGATTTCTTAACGTAATAAAGCAATTTCTCCTTTATATCACAATGTTTTTCGAATGGTCGTCCGTTCCGGAAAAGCGAACGACGATCGTATGAAAGATAGGAATATAAAGAGGATTATCTGTGCTTTATTGCCTTACGAATGGCAATTAGACAACATGTTCGCGCGCTAAATCCTTTACCAAACGGCAAATTTTCGGCTGTCCCAAATGGAAAGAGTTTGCAGACGACATTTCAAAATGTGATGAAATTGAAAAATAATCTTCTGATAGGGCAGAAAGCATTGTGTGAAAAGGAAACATTGCTCGTTAAGAGCAATTTCTCCTTTTCCCCACAAAGGGTTTCGAGTGTCTTCTGCAACACAATAAATGGCGTTATTATTTGGTAATGGGTTAAACCCGTGGGCGGGAATGGAAAGACTCGCGAGGGGTTCCGAGCAATATCTGGGTGGGCGAAAAATCCGTCTGCCAGCATGTATCGATCCAAAACGCAACCTCTCGGTAATAATTTGGTAACGTTCACTGAATAGAAAATGCGATTTTTATTTTCAAAACACATTTATTAGGGATAATCTGGGAACATTCACTGAATAGAAGATGCGATTTTTATTATCAAAATGCAACTTTTCGGTAAAAACTATTGAACGTCCACCGAATAATGATGCATTTTTCGTAGTCAAGCAATACTTTCATTTTTAGAAGAATTTAAGATTTGATTTTTGTAGTTTAAATGGAAAATAGACTTTTATAATCTTTAAAATCTATAAATTGTTATGAAAACATTGGCGTATATATGAACATGTCAATAGGAATGTTTTTTATCAGTAATTATTTTTTCCCTTATCACGTTCTTCTAAAATCCACAGTGGTATATCAATCCTGTTTGACTATAATGTATAATTTTGTTTCATGATATTTTTAGGACTTAACAAAGACATTGAATTGAATTGAATAGTAGCATAGGCTGTGAATACTTTCCATTTTTGGCGGTCAAATTTGTATCGGTCGGTAAGAAAAATAATTTATAATCTTAAAACACGTTGGTTTCCAATTCGAGCCTTATCGTGCCAAGAATCAGAGAAATTGCTGTAAACCACTCAGTAATGGTTTTCTTGACTTGGCATGCTTTGGTATCGAAATAATCGTGCAATAGAAATTTCTCGGATCCGCTCGCTCGCACACGAACTTTGGACACTCCAATCTTGAAATATGAAAAGGTTTTGTTACAAAAGAAAAGAATAATGAAAATTTAAAACAAAGGAGTCAAATCACCTGATTGGAACTCTTCGGCTAAGTCGGACAGGCCTTTTAAACCATGAATATGTTACCGAGAGGTTCCGATTGGGAAAATGACAGTGGTCCAGGGGTAGAGCGTCGGCCTTGGGACACGAGGGTCGTATGTTCGAATCCCATGAGTGGTGGGATTGGCCTTGCGACCTTTCATTTATCCAAATTTGGCGCGAGTACTGGTTATATATCAAGGAAGTAGTATCGAGAATCTAACGTGTAAGAATTTGTTTCGCAATCGATGTAAAATAGATAAGGTTAAACTTAAATTGGAAAAAAATTATAATAAAGGGTTGGCGCGGAACTGCCGGCAAACAAATATGGCTTCTTTTGTAATACTGCAAATCTCATTTTAGCTGGGTAAGAATTCGTCTTCAAATGTTGCCCTAATTAGACGAGATTAGACAAGTGCGTTGGCTCAGACAAACCCGGAGTTTCTTGCCTCGTACAATATGAGCACAACGATGATTGACATATAGTAAAACTTGTGATAAGCAACCATCCTTTGAAGCAGCCAACCTTAAACAGCCACTACAGAAAGTCCCATTGTTGGATTTATAGCGTACATCAATTTGTGTTAAGCAGCCAACCTGTCTTAAACAGCCAATTTTCTCAGTTCCATAGGCTGGCCTCTTTACACAAGTTTGCTTGTATTTTTGCTCCTACAAATACAATAATTTTGGACCATCCATGGTGAATTCTACAAGAACTTTCGGCTGAGAAATCGTAGTCGACGGGCGCGCATGTCCAAAAACATCGCCCGTCGACTGCGATTTCTCTGTCGAGTGTTAGACGTAACGCCGTTATACAGCATGGGTTATCATATACATGTACTACAAGAACCGGAAAGTTGATGGTCAGTCAATTCATGCGGGTTACACAATGTGGATAGCTATCATTGGCAAAAGTAGGTAAAAAAAGGCAAAAATATCTGTTCCGTCATGGGCGCGGCCATCTTGTTCGGACATAAGATCGTTTACGTTGGTCACGTGATTTCCTGTTTTCCAGCATCATATCATCCATATACAATCTGAACACATCGGGTTTATCAAATGAAAACACCTCTGAAATAATAGGGATGATGCCATATTGGTTCCCTGTGGAATGACGTCACTTCACTTTCGTGTTTAAAATAGATCTTAAATGTGAAATCTAAAAAGTCGTTAAATTTGATTGAGGAAACAACTTTACATATCACAACCACAATTTTGCCATTTGGTATGAGTTACTGATAAAAAATTGATTTAAAAGGATGTCCAACATTTTCATACACATTGAACTACTTAACGTGCACGTTTAGAAAATGTGTTAATTGCCGGATGCCGATTTGCCCGAAAAATTGTAACCCTACACTTATATCCGAGGTGTATTTCACAGCTCACGGAAATACCCGAGTAGTTCCGATTGAGAGTGTACTACTTAAACAGGGTACGATCACTGGGATGTCTCCCTATATATAGGTCTATTCTTTTCACCTTCCTTTTAATTGACTTACCAAAGTGCAGACCGCATCATCCTTCAACAGAACAAATATCTAAATCATGGATTGCAACCCGAAATAACTTAACCAGGAAACAAGAACTAGGCACCCTGTGTATCGTATTGGGAAATGTTCAGTATTCATGGCATTTTTAATTTTTGAAATATTGAAGAATAATTTTTTTATATAGACATCTGAATCTAGTTTATTTGTGATGTTACATCTTTCGTGGGGGATTGTGGGTCCAAAGCCTTACGCCAAGGCTTTCAAAAGTGAAATTTCAAAATCTACCCACAATCCCACACAGAAAAATGGCGGGCCCATTGGCATTATAATTTGGCATCCCCACACTGATTACGATCAACGGAGGTTATCTAGCCCTTGTCCTATTGAAAAAGCATACTAGTACGTAACCCTTTGCCAAACGCCAAATGTTTAACTGTCCCAAATTCAAAGAGTTTGCAGACGAAATTTCAGAATGTGATGAAATTGGAATCTTTTGGTATGATAAAAAACGTTGTGGGAAAAGGAGAAATTGCTCGTTTCTAACAATGTTTTCCAAAGTCGTCTGCAACAAACTGGTCAAATGACGTTATTGTTTGATAATGGGCTAAGCCTTTCGTTTATGCGTTAGCAATGGCGTATATATTAATCAAAATAACCAGTTGTGACGCTTCCCTCTTGGTATGATTTGTAGCCCTCTATAGCCTAGCGTTCAATGTACATAATTAGAATTCACACGCCCTCCCTCCGCGCGGGTTCAAACCCCGGTAGCCTTGATAAGTTTTCATGAGATGTAGTCTCCTGGCTGTCTCACGGAATGCCGTTTGTTCCTCTCGTCTTGATCGGTCTTTTAAGCTCGTCTATTCGAAGAATAAGGAGATCTATACTGCTCACCCGGGCGTGGGCGTGGGCGTCGCTCTCGGCGTCACACCTTGGTTGGAGAAGTTTGTACGTACAAGTTTGTCTCTGATTAACTTCTGTATGGAATGGGTTGATACTTCACACATGTATTCATGGTCATACTTTAAGGTCCCTGACAAAGTTTCATATCTCTAGTTTTGAATTTAAGCAAATTATGTGGTTTTTTGTATTAAGAAAATCTTGGTTAAGTTTTTGTGTGCAAGATTGTATCTCATGAACAACTGTATGGAATGTGTTGATACTTAACACATGTGTTCAGGGTAATAATTTGAGGTCCCTGACCAAGTTGCATATCTTGTGTTTTGAATTCTTGCAAACCATGCGGTCTTTTGAGCTTAGAAAATATTGGTTAAAGTTGTGCGTACATGTTTGTTTCTCAACAACTATTGTAAAGAATCATTGTGTGCAACCATATATTCTAGAAACAAAAGATATTTTACTGACCTATACCCCTCTCCGACATTATCGAATAGTCGAGCATTTTGTCTTATGGACAGATCTTGTTGTGTTGTTAGGTGGGGACTACCTTTGTCAGTTATGAGCTTGGAATCGCAATATAAAGTGAAGCCTCGTTTATCCGGACCCCTATTATCCGGATGTCTCGCAATCCGAACGAAATTATAAGAGAACGGAATTTTTATGCAGTATGACCAAACAATAACGACATTTGACCAGTTTGTTGCAGATGACTCTTAAAAACATTGTGGGTCAAGGAGAAATTGCTCGTGACGAGCAATTTCTCCTTGACCCACAATGTTTTTTGCCATATCAGATTATTAATTTTGAATTTCATCACGTTTTGAAATGTCGTCTGCAAACTCTTTCAATTTGGGACGGTCGAAGACTTGGCGTTTCGTAAAGGTTTATAAGTATACACGTGCATGTAGACGGTTTATGTCTAAATATGTATAAGACCAGGTCCTGCTTCAATAGTCCGGATTATTCGTTAATCCAGAAATTTGGATGGGAACGGATGTGTCCGGATTAACGAGATATTACTGTAACTGAAATACTGTCTATACGATGTAAAATAAAACAAACAAACAAACAAACAAACAAACAAACAAGTAGTGCACTCGTTGGGATAGACATCTTCTTTTCACATAACCTTTCCTTGCTGAGATCAAATCTATTGCACTAAGTGTGCTGAATACATCGCTCTTTGTGGATATTTATGTGTCTGATATGTTCTATTTTTGTGGTCTTTTTTCTGTTTTCTTTGTTAGTCTGAAAACCACCACTTAACAACGTGTTGTGCAAATAGTTTTATCGGTTTCTCCATAGATGGCATTTCGTAACCCATTACTGGGTAATGCCTCACTTTCACAGATCTTCTACATGTACAGAACTTTTTACAAACCACTTTGACAAAAGGATATCTTATTCATAAGTCCAATCAATGACATACCTGTAAGAAATTGTACTTCAGTTACCCTTTTACCAAACGCAGTATTTTCGACTGTCCCAAATTGAAAGAGTTTGCAGACGACATTTCAAAATGTGATTAAATTGAAAAATAATCTTCTGATAGGGTAGAAAACATTGAAGGGAAGGGAGAAATTGCTCGCCACGAGCAATTTCTCCTTTTCCCACAATGTTTTCCGAGTCGTCTGGAACAAAGTGGTCAAAAGTCGTTTTGTTTGGTAATGGGTAAATGTTATGTTTGTCATCTGCTGTTTCTCTCAATTTGGTCCAGTCACCCAATTCTGATATATGGAAAATAGGTTAACTCTTTTCCGAACAAAAGGGTTAAAATTCGAAAGACAATTGGAAAAAAAACCCCGCTGCTATGGAAGTTCAAATCTACATAAATGAGTTTTTAAACATTGACAGAGTATATCCATTACTTATGTTAAAGCTGTTTGTTCACATATGTGAGAAAGCTTGTTTGTAAAAAAAATGTCGTTGAAACAATAACAGTTACATTGTTGTTTGTAATACAATCAAATCATACATCCAAAAGTAGGTACTAAATCATAAGCATAACCCAGGAAACGTCAGTATACATAAATTTATGTTCAGTCTATATGATATATATATTTTATCCTGTCACTAGTGTTATTTTGGGACCGATAACAATGTGCCGTATAACATTTGTGATATCCGGCACTAACCATATAACACATCCGCGCGATAAATCGTGACGTCATAAGAACGAAATGACGTCATGTCTTCATAATTCTCTATATATTTTTTTCTTCTTTCTCGTGTTTTATTTACATCTTATTTGTTTGAAAGAATACATAAAGGTAACAGGATAAATAGAATAGATGGTTGGTGTCTTTGAATGGGAAAAGTTATCGGGCTCGGCATCGGAATATTATCCGTTTCGCCTTCGGCTCACCGGATAATATTCCTACGCCTTGCCCGATAACATTTCCGATTCACAACACCAACCATCTATTCTCTATATATCAAAACCGTTTCAACGCTTTTTGATTCAAATCTTTATTTATCCTGTCACCAGCGCAATGAACGAACCGATAACAGGGTGCCGTATAACATTTGTGATATCCGGCACTAACCATATTTCACACATTCACGTGCGAAATAATGACGTCATATATACGTCATAGCATATCACGTCATGTGTGCATCATTCTCTACTTGTTTTCTGTCTTTTGTTTCCTTTATTTTGTATTTTGTTTTCAGTTTGTTTGTTAATAATAATCCATGGAGGTAACAGGATAAATAGAATAGATGATTGGTGTCTTTGAATAGGAAAAGTTATCGGGCTCGGCCTCGGATTATTATCCGTTTCGCCTTCGGCTCACCGGATAATATTCCTACGCCTTGCCCGATAACATTTCCGATTCACGACACCAACCATCTATTCTCTATTTATTCACTGTAGACGGGTTCTCGAACTTCAATACGAATTAATTTTGCTTCCAATGGATACTCTTCGCTGGTTATCACACGTCTGTACAGCTGTCGTACAGGTTTTAAGAAATTAGTTTTAATTTCCTCACATCTGTGAAAAAAGCAACTTTAAGTACAAAACGAGAATTCGATGCAATAACATAGTTAATGGTTTACGTTTATGCAGCATTTACTATACTCCTTCGTTGAGAAATAGAGGAATCGTTTGTTAAACTGTCCATTAAAGGCAAATCGAAGTAGAGGAGTACAAACAAATTACTGAATAAATGTATGGAGTTCTTTTATTATGTTCATAAAAGTAATAAGACTTAGTTTAGGAATGCATTGAGACCCTATTAAATAGACTCATTTAAAATAAGTTATTTTGTGCTTGAAATATAGTTGTCTCCAATTCAACCATGTTTATCAACAACCTGTTTGTTTACACATTCAAAATAACGAATCCTGTTTGGTCGGTTCAAAAATGTGTGAATTAACTGTCAAGGTCAGAGGTGAAGAATAAGGAAATCTGAATTATAAAACTTGCTAATCTGGGTTATTTCTGATTAACTTTCACATTTAAGTTGTGCTGATGGTGTTTTCTGGTGATAACTATTTTAATCTGTCCAAAACTTTACCAAATAATATAGTTTGATATATAGCATTAATCTCCTTTTATGGGCCTTTAAATATCATAGTATGACTTGTGGGAGTATTGATACGGGAAAGTTCTATACTAACAACCAGACATATTTTTTTTTCTGTCACGATGCTTTAAAGTTGATAAAAACTCTTTTTCTGTAAGTTTAAACACACTATAAAAGAGTTCTGAACTTTCCGCAGAATCCTAGTTTTTCTATAGAATAAGGAGTGTTTTCTTCAAGAGTTAAGCATGTATATCAACTAAAGGAAATCGTTCGAAGCAAATGACTTAATTGGCGTTCTAAGGCTGCTGCGATGCTAAATATAGAGTAAATTGGTATGAAGCTAAGAGTATCCTTATTTCGATTTCCTATTTTATTTCGTCTGCTTTTACCTATTAAGAAATCGTTTTTCAAAAAGAGAAATTTCTTGTAAAGCAGACGACATTTGAAGTTGGAAATAGAGAGTTTGCATGAAATGAGCAAACTCTTATTCTGTCATGATATCTTCAACCTATAGATGTTGTTGGGGAAGTATTAAAAAGATTGCGTTATATGCACTATGAGTTAGCGCCTAATTCTGTTAATGTCTCTTTATCTCTGAACGTGAGTTTAATGACGTGGAAAGTCAAAAGCAATTACTCGTGTTGTTCTCAGAAAGATGCGTTACAGAAGACATGACAAAAATAGGATATTGGGGAAAAACAACTACGAATGACAACATATCAAGTTAAAAAATCACCAAAGCTTTTGTAAAAGATGTCATCCTTTATGATAACATTCTCACTTTGCCACAATGTTTTTATTTTATATGTCATCCACCGTAAAAGGGCTGGAACCGATTTGAAGTAATGAAAGGATTAACAATCAGTTCCTATTTTGTATATCTATAATTTTCCTTATCTTTGTTTTTTTTCAGCGCCCTTCTTTCAATGGCGATATTGGTGGTATAAAAAGACGAAACGAAATCACCAGAACGAAATATCACGTAAGTAGGCTTCAAACAGCTCCTTCTTGTATCTAACCTACAATCTAATCTCAACGGGTTTATCCAATGAAAACACCTCTGACATAATATGGAAGCAGCCATATTGCTTCTTTCAAGATTACCTTCGTTATACTTTCGCTTTCAAATGAAAACAGTACATGCAATATCAATAAGAAAATAAAAATAGATCACAGCTTGTAATTTCACTATTACGTATGAGTTACCGACAAAGAATAATGGTTTTAATTGATGTTAAACACTTCTATATACATTGTACTACTCAACGTAAACGCGAATAGGAAATGTGTTATTAGCAAGGGCATTTAACACCAAATTTGTAACCCTACATTTATGTGCGAGGTGTATTTCTCAGGTCACGGAAATACTCGAATAGTAAAAATTGCCTAACCGAGACCGAAATTGTCAACTTACAGCATAATATCTGTCAAAAGCTTGAACTTTTTTCATAATATTTCTTACGGATAAATTTTATTTAGCATCGAAAGTTTTCTGTGTCGCTAAAGGGCCTTTTTTAATTATCGACAAGGGAGATAATTTGCATTTGTTCACTCCAGGTCGTGACCTTATGGATTGTCTCTCTTGTCGATATAGATTTAATCTCGAGGACATCATTATTTTCTCTTGGCATTAACCGAGCCAAGTAAATTGGCGGCTGGCCTGTTATCGAACCTGTTTGCTACTCGGAGTATCTTTTCTCATGAAAATTAAGCAGATATTTAAGGTTTAAGGAAGCAGACGGCACAAAATCTATTTTTAGAAAATTACCCGGCATTCTAAAGGGTTAACAACAACAGACTTCCGTCAACAAATTTATATACCCTTCTAGGATATTATGCGTCGATTGGTGACCCGTTATATACACCAAACAAAGAAACAGAGACGCCAGGATGGGGTTAATGAAGACGACCTATTGGAAATCAAACAGGACATTTCTAGTCTAAGGTATGTTATTTGTCATTTCATCCACTCGTACAGTTGGATTATTGAAGCGGTGGGTTTTCTTCTTCTTTGTGTGTGTGTGTTGTTGTTGGTGGTTTCTTTTTGGAAGTCAAATCAAGACATTACTGATCTAAGCTATATCGTTTGTCCTTTCACAATGGCTTGTCACATTGGCTTGTTTATCATCTCTATTATGGTGTAAACAAAAGGGGTCTATTAGAAATCAAAATTTCTAGTCGTAGGTATATCATTTGCCATTACACCCACTTGTCACATTGGCTTATTTACCATCTCTTTTAATGTGTCAACAAAAGCTATTTATAAGAAAAAAAGACGTTTCTAGTTTAAGGCATGTAATTCACCCACTCGTACCAATGGCTTATCTACTCCCCTTTTTACAGTGTTGACAAATACGACATAGACGAAAACAAACAGTCTCATGTTCGCTTTTTAACAATTCATCATTTATCACATTGGTTTCTAGACCTACATTTTTGGAGTCTTCATTATTACATTGCCAAGGCCCTGGGATTATTTTGTTACGCTGAGTTTTACCAACTTATAAAATGTCGCTTTGACGTTTCACCTTTTTGACATGTTTGTACATCAATATTTGTTTATCAAGTTTCATTAGGTTTAGCTTATCTATTTAAAATCGGTTTTGAAACCTAGCAATGCAAAGCGCTTCTTATGGTGTAGTTTTCTCTTTTTTTTCTTCTTTTTGTTTTTAGGTTTCAAATACTTGTCTCGAATTTTCATGATTGAAGGCATTTATTGACAAAAATGTCGATTTTGTTTGTTGACCGCGAATTTTTCTTACGTTTCTTTGTGTTAAAAAAATTCAGAATTGCTAACCTTCCCATTTCAGATACGAGATTCGTGAAGATCGAGTGAAAGAAACCCGAGTTTCGGAAACGAGGCTCGAATCGCTACGCGGTGAACTGTTACACGCCATTCGTGACAACCCGTCGGACAACCATAAAATCCGCCCACCTCCATATGGATTTACTTCCGGGTCAACAGGTCAGATGATGAGTGCGCATCTCCAGCCTCGTTGTGAGTTTGTTCGCACGGTTCACACCCAAGCGCCCAGTGATAGCTCCCTGATCACCGCTCAAAACGAGGATCCGCCGTTTATTTCCGGTAACAGAGAAAGTTACCTGTTTAACAGAGACAGTTCGCCGTGTTTAAACCAGAGACGATCTAATTTTTCAGCGGCGCGAGTCGCAAACTACATATCACACCTGAGTGACAGTTTTTCGTCCCAAATGACCGACCCCTTTCCGCCCATTCACAATATTTCGGACCAGCCATCGCCGATCGCTCACGATGGAGATGCGCATGCGCAGAATTCATGCGGACACTCTCCGAATTATTCGGTGATAAGGCCGCAGGTGACGAGGATGAAAGACGACGGAATGTCGTTAAACAAGTCCCCGAACGGAAACAACAAACTGTTGAGTAAGAAAGACATCGAATCCATCAAGTTGGAAATCCTATCCGCTTTGAAAGCGGAAATCCAGGACACTGCGAAGGAGGTAGCGTCCGACATTTTGAATTTGTCGGGAGCCGGCGGTGTACTGCCTACTCTTAGCTCGGAGTTGTATCAAACGCATCTCTACACTCAGTTATAACATGTAAAATGCGACAACTCAACAGTTTTGTATATATGGAATACATCATTGAAAAGCTGGATATATTACGTAATTCAAATGTTGAATGCCGAAATGTAATGCTCACGTCTTGCCATTTAAGGGATTGGATAGAATGATCTGATTACTTTGGTTTATTTATTGTCATCTTATAAGAAGGTCTTGGATCACGTGAAGCAATGTTTTATCAGAAACGTATATGTCTGTTATGCGTTCTTTCAGAGATCAATATTAAGGCAGAATACCTATAATCCGCCATCTTTAAATTCATTCCTTCGTCGGATTACTTCGGTCGTTCTCGGTATACCTCGGTCTGGGCCGGAACATTCTTCATTGAACCGAATGGGTCCGGACCCCGACCGAGGTTAACTTAGAATGACCGAAGTAATCAGACGACAGAATGAGTTTCAAAATGGCGGATTATTTTATTATGTTCCTTTAACTAGGATAGTATGGCTTTTAGTGTTTTCAGTTGTTGTTGTTTTTCACAGTGAATGTTATCACTAATGATTTTATCATTTCGCCATCAAGTGTACCCGAATGTATCCATACGCCTTTCGGTGGTCACTGGTGTGGTTGGTGGAACTCTCAATTTTTATTTGATTCATTCTGATTCAAAGAAGACGAATTGATAAGGCCGCTCTTTTTAAATCTCCAAAGGGATACCCGAATTTCATAAATTTGATGGAAAGATACACTCTAATAAATGGGATGTTATCAGATTCTAAAACTCATCCATCGGACTGGGTTTACTGTGCGATAAAAAATGTCTTTCCCTTGACATACATGTGATATCAGTTGAACTTGGTTTATTAACCTCTATTAGGCGGTCTGTTTTTAATTTCCTTTCGGTGTGATAATTTTCTCGTTGTTGTCACTATCTGTGTTTGATTCAATCGTTCGTGAGTTTAAAGAGTTTTTTTTACAATCATTAGCTTTTGTTTGCGCCGTCGGTCGTATGCCTTATATTTTGTATTTGATATGAAGGTAGGCTTACATACTGTTTGCTTAATTGATAGTTTTCGTTTGTCTTTTTTGAAAAAAAAATCGTTATTTAATGATCTCATTTTTCTCATGTTTTATTTAAAGTCATATTTGAATCGTTTGTTGGTTTCGTTGTTTGGTTTGGATGAATTTTTTTCAGGTGATTGTTTGTTTGTTTGTTTTTCTGTTTGTTTTGGGTTGTTTTCCTTTAAGATTGTTATCGTTCTATTTGTGTTAATTCCCATTTCATACTGGATTTGAATCTAAGTTGCATATTCTTATTTCTAGCAGCTAAGTTTGGTATATATGGTCAATCTATCGAGTCTATACACATATGTAAATTGATACACACATGGTGAAGTGGCACATTATCAATCTCTTGGGTGGAATTAAGTGTGTTCGAGCCAGGCCTTTGTCTTATTTAACTCTTTACCAATCGCCAAATTTTCAATTGTCCCAAATTGAAAGAGCTTGCAGGTGACATTTCCAAATGTGATGAAATTGAAAAAAAAATCTAATAGGGCAGAAAACATTGTTGGAAAAGGATAAATTGCTCGTCAAGAGCAATTTCTCCTTTTCCCACAATGTTTTCCATATTCGTCTACAGCAAGCTGTTCAAATGTCGTTATTGTTTGGTAATGGGTTAAAGCAAAGATCAGAAGAATGTTGGCATGTTCTGGTAAGGTCTTTGTCATATATGTAACAAAGATCAGAAAAATGTTGACATGTTCAAGTCAGGTCTTTGTAAATATGTAACAAAGATCAAAACAATGTTGACATGCTCTTGCCAGGCCTTTGTCATATATGTAAAAAAGATCAGAACAGTGTTGACATGTTCTAGTCAGGCCTTTGTCATATATGTAACAAAGATCAGAACAGTTTTGACATGTTCTTGCCAGGCCTTTGTCATATATGTAACAAAGATCAGAACAATGTTGACATGTTCTTGCCAGGCCTTTGTCATATATGTAACAAAGATCAGAACAATGTTGACATGTTCTAGTCAGGCCTTTGTCATATATGTAACAAAGATCAGAACAATGTTGACATGTTCTAGTCAGGCCTTTGTCATATATGTAACAAAGATCAGAACAATGTTGACATGTTCTAGTCAGGCCTTTGTCATATATGTAACAAAGATCAGAACAATGTTGACATGTTCTGGTCAGGCCTTTGTCATATATGTAACAAAGATCAGAACAGTGTTGACATGTTCTTGCCAGGCCTTTGTCATATATGTAACAAAGATCAGAAAAATGTTGACATGTTCTAGTCAGGCCTTTGTCATATATGTAAGAAAGATCAGAAAAATGTTGACATGTTCTAGTCAGGCCTTTGTCATATATGTAACAAAGATCAGAAAAATGTTGACATGTTCTAGTCAGGCCTTTGTCATATATGTAACAAAGATCAGAAAAATGTTGACATGTTCTAGTCAGGCCTTTGTCAAATATGTAACACAGATCAGAACAATGTTGACATGTTCTAGTCAGGCCTTTGTCATATATGTAACAAAGATCAGAACAATGTTGACATGTTCTAGTCAGGCCTTTGTCATATATGTAACAAAGATCAGAAAAATGTTGACATGTTCTTGCCAGGCCTTTGTCATATATGTAACAAAGATCAGAACAGTGTTGACATGTTCTTGCCATGCCTTTGTCATATATGTAACAAAGATCAGAACAATGTTGACATGTTCTAGTCAGGCCTTTGTCATATATGTAACAAAGATTAGAAAAGTGTTGACATGTTCTAGTCAGGCCTTTGTCATATATGTAACAAAGATCAGAAAAATGTTGACATGTTCTTGCCAGGCCTTTGTCATATATGTAACAAAGATCAGAAGAATGTTGGCATGTTCTTGCCAGGTCTTTGTCATATATGTAACAAAGATCAGAAATATGTTGACACGTTCAAGTCAGGTCTTTGTAAATATGTAACAAAAAAATGTTGACATGTTCTAGTCAGGTCTTTGTCATATATGTAACAAAGATCAGAAAAATGTTGACATGTTCAAGTCAGGTCTTTGTCATGTATGTTACAAAGGTCAGAACAATGTTGACATGTTCAAGTCAGGTCTTTGTAATATATGAAACAAAGGTCAGAACAATGTTGGCGTGTTCTTTTCAGGCTTTTGTCATATATGTTTAAAAAAAAGTACAATGTTGACATGTCTCTTTGGAAAAAGGGCCTAAAAAACAAAATTGTTTAAAATGAGAATGAATTGTTTGAATGGAATGATGCGTTAATTAGATTACAGGACAAGAATGGTGTGGGTGAGTGTAGACATCACTTATCATGTTGGTAAATCATTATTTTTGACCAGGAACATGCCTAAAACCCCCATCTTCAGCTCATAAATTATGCAAGATGTAAATAGTGATATGTGTGCGTGCGTGCGTGTGTGTTTTTTGTCATTTCTGACCCTTAACAACTATTCATTCCGGGTTTGGTTCAGTCTTTAACTGTGTTATATCATGAAGTAAAAAACGTGATTTCCATGACGCCATTTTATCATTTTTATTTTCTTATTGTTTCATTGTTTTCCGAACAATTTAAGTATTATACGCGTAAGTTTCGGTCATAACACCGATAGTAAAGTCTGCAAGCGCTTTCAACCTATTACCATATCTGCAAATCTATGAAGCGATATTCGTTCAAATTGTGACAAACCCGACATGCATGGACGCATACAACACGCATGAACACAGGTACTCGATTAATTTAGCCACACGCATGCATCAAACAAGCACACAAGCATCATACATACATACATGTAATACACATATATCGCACATGAATCACACAAACGCATTTGCATCGCATTAAAAACACATATACATAACAGATGCTTACTATATATTACACATACATAGCATATACAAATTCGTAGCACATGCACACAATTATCACACAAACACATATGTATCACACACACATACAAATATTACACACAAAGGACATGAATATATGTATCATACGAACACAGGTGTACCGCAAGTACACACATGTATCACACAAACACTACACATACATCTCACATGCATCACACATAAATACATTCTTCCTAAAAACAGACATGCATCCCACAAACGCAGCTACATGACAGAGATTACTTTTTAAAAACAAATAAACGATATAACTCTTTTTGATTGGTCAGAATTTTTCTATTATAAGCAAATCAATCTCATTTCCTAGAATTTGCAAAGTAGTACAATGTTAAAAACATATATGTCTACGAATGTTAACAATCTTAAGCAACGTTCTATTGACTTCGATTTTGAATTCATCTTACTGCATTGAGAGCGGGACCTGTGTTATGTGACATGTATGTGTTCTGCAGTTCCCCTGTTTTGTCCGTTTTTTTTAAAGATAAACTTTAAGAAGAGAACACAGTGTCAATCCGTGCATCTAAATTTACAAAAGCTTGTTACTCAGAAGAATGTAGCATTCATAAGCTCATTCTCAATGGGATCTGGTAGGATAATAAAATAGCTGCAGCATCTCAACTCTCCCTCTTGTTAAATGAGTATCGCTTACAAAGATTGGTCCAACTTGATTACTGCTTCTTGATTCGTATGAGTCGGAATGATTGGTTAATATTCGAATTGATTCGAAACTTCTGATTTCTGATTGGTCCATATTCGACTCGAATATGGACCAATCAGCAATTATAACGTTCGTGTACACATCTATTTTTAGCACGGGAGGATTTGTTTTTCTATATTTTCTTATGCCTGCTTTGTCCTTCATATACAGTGCACATATTAATGCATTTGTTACATTGCCAAAAATATCATGTTTGTCTCATTATTAAAACGTTTCACATGGACTGATAAATATGTATTTTCTTGTTTATTCGGTGCACAAATTTCGTCATTTAAAGGTGGAGGTTCTACTTTGGTAGAACGATAACTGTCTAACTTTCAAACGGAGCAGAGGGAGGAGTGAAATCGAGAGTGATCATAATACGCTGTTTCATTATCAATGTGAAATAGAAAGGTCTAGGAAAGGCAACAAGACAGATAAGAAGGTCTGTTTTCTTTCTAAAGATAACTTTTTAATTATGATGTTTTTCAAATAGCAATAAGTTCTATTGACAAAATACGAGTCTGATACGATACATCTACTTAGAATCTCGACCATCGTCAGTGCTATCGTCAGCGCTGCATTCACTCGTATCGTCACTGCTAATCGTATCATAATCATCGTCATCACACGTATTCTCACTGCTCATCGTATCCTCCTCACTCGTATCGTCACATGACTCGTCACTCGTCTCAGCGTCGTCTGTCGTAAAACCGGAAGTGACGTTCGACTCGTCGTCAGAGGGCACATGCGCATCGGTGTTTACGCCTCGCCGGGGCGCCCTTACTTCCGGTCGGCGGTAGTGCAGCCTGTTTCGACGGTGCCGTTCTGCCAGCGCTATTTCGGCGGGCGTATGCGTTCGATTCCCGTAGATGATGTCGACAAGCTCCTGGTCGGTCTTGTAGTAGAAGATGAGGTCCGTCTGGTGCGCCCTCTCCGGTCTGGGGAGGAAGTTCGGTCGGTAGGATCTCAAAGATGGAGGCTCCTGCCAGTTCAGAACGGCTGGAGCGTCGCCAACGGCGTTACCTGAAGATAAAACGTCATTGGATTGTTTATAGTGTTGACTTGTTTCGATTGTTTGATTTACAACGTGTGAAATAAATATAACATGAACGTTCTCATTTTTCACCAGAAAATTTAAACACGATACCTTTAAATATGTAAAGCGATAAAGGAAAATGTGGGTGATAGTTCGAACTTATTGATACATGAATTGCAATAGTAAAGGAAACGTCGCCACTTTGAGTGCAGACAAATTGTTTTTACAGCCTTTCGTCGAACCTCTTCTTTAACAGCAAAATTAAGGAGAGAAGAATCTTAATCAGAGGTTATATGTAAATGTTTCCAAGATAGGTTAGATTTTTTATGAAGAAAACGAAATCATTCCGTAGAAATTCCCCAGTTCCAACAACGTTTCTGCAGCGAAAACGTACACCAAATGAATAGGTGGTTATGGGGTATCATGATATCATTTTGGACTGTAAACATTACTCTTGTAAGGAATATATAGGAATCAACAATTGTGTATGCCACTGCTAAATTTTCGGAGAATTCTTGCAATCCAGAAGACGTTTGGTGCAAATATGGGTCAAGTTGCAGAGAAAAGCTTTTAAATTTCGCACAGTTTAATTTTAATTAGGGATGGGAACGAATAGTGAAATCACTATTCGAATATTCGACTAGAACTATTCGAATATATTCGAATATTCGATTTTAGAATTCGTTTTGATGTCCGAATGTCTGCATGTCCGAATACTAGTACACTGTTCAAACCTTTTGTGTATAGCCGATATCTGTATACATGTACGTGCATGCAATATCAAAGCAGTAATAACCATTATTTCGTTTTTTATCAACAGACAACTTTTCCAGTTTCTTACAGAGTTGGTCCATTCAGATTCAGTAGGTTGGATGTTGTATTCTTGAATACAAAGTCCTGGTTACACAGGTTACAGGTCGCCTTCGACTTGTCGGCAGAACGAGTAAAGTAATTCCAGCCATGGATGGAGACATTGTGATGTATATCGAATAGATGTAGAAATAAGAATGAAGATAAATTTGACAAATTATTCTGAAGAAAAATATACTTTCTAACACATTATTTAATTGGTCTTCGTGCATATGCAATCATGATTACGATTGGTTATTGAAAGAGTAATTGTTTAATTTCACGACAAACAAGTTACGTGTTACGTGATTGGTTGAATTGTCAATTAGCGTGATTGACTTGTTTTGGATAATAAGGAGCAAGTGCAGATCATTAAGGTGTTAGATTTAGCGGCTTAAAATCGACTATTTTCACACTTAGGAATTAATCGTTTTGCAAACTGTCAAAAAATGTGGTAATTTGTCACAGGTGTTTTACTGTGTGACATACGTTGTAGAAACATCGTAACTGCACCTGGGAGCTAGGCACGTTCTTCGGTATTTGGGATCGGTTTAGAGGAAGAAAATGAAAATAAAACAACATTATTTTTGAATAAAATTTATGGTAAACATACAGTAATGTGGGTTCATTAAAATCGAATATTCGAATACTATTTTGCTATTCGAATATTCGACCCGCTATTCGAATATTCGAATATTCGAATATTCATTCCCATCCCTAATTTTAATTCATCAAATGCCTGTCTTCAAAATGTCTGCGTTATTTTGCAATTGATTTCTACGTTTCAATATGACATATTACAAACTACAGAGCCAAAAGGTATTCGCAAAAAGATATTGGGACACATGGACGCCCTTGTGTGACACCGTTGATATTGGGACACATGGACGCCCTTGTGTGACACCGTCATTCGTCAAGCTTATAAAGCTCACGTCTGTTGATCGCTCCGACGCACCACCATGGTGCTAACGACGAAATTGTTTGCGCAACATCCGGTTTAGCCTATTTAGGGTAGGTTTTTGCTATTTTTCTGCATTTTCAGACAAACGATAAAAATCTAAAAACATGGCTCAACCCTTGTTGAATCCAACGGCGTAAAGGAAAACTTGTGGAACTGGGTGAGATTTCGTAAATGAATGCTTTTCAGTTATTGGATTGGTGTAAAATGCACTTTAGTCGCTTGTCAATTGACCTATATAAAAATGTGACTAGAATAAAAATGAAATGGAAATATATATCAATACATGTAACCGTACTAATGCATATGGTATTTAATATTTTCTCATATAGAGCTGAAAAAGCACTGTCAACACTACGTTAAAACCTTTACAGATATCATTTTACTAAATGTACGGACAAAATTGATACTATGTAATCTTAATAAAAAAGAAAACAAGAATCTTGGGGCGATCGAACTCATGTCCCAAGACTTCTGTCCTTCTTCCAACTTCGAGAATTATGTAAGGTTTTGAAATGAAATTACATTATTAGCCTAAGGGAGAAAACACTATTTCTACGTCTGTAAAGCTTTGGAACATGATTTAACATTGGAATTTTAAGATTACAAAAACAACAAGCGTTTTACCAGGAATATCCCCTCAATAGGTTTTGTCGTAATGGGACATGTGAAGAATCACGACTTACCTAGTCTGTTTTGATTGGGCAGGAACGAGTTCAAAAAGTGCTGAACCGCCCTTCGTTTCAGAATATTTATGGGGAGTTTCCTTTTGATGGGTGTCATGTCCTTCAATAAGCCACGCCCATCCTCCAACACGTGGACTTTGCTGGCATGGAAACAGACGGGAACGCCCGCTGAGAACGTGTGCTCGTAGAATACGTCACCGTTCAGCGTGACTTCTATTTTTAGCATGTCGACCGAGAGAACACGTGTTATGACGTAACAGGATGTGGACTTGAAGCCAGTGCTATCTGAAATTGCATAAAAACAAACAAATATGTTTTGGTTATCTATGTCTCTGGTTATACGTGTACCTCTAGTTGATACACAAAATAAGTATATATATTCATAAAGTACCCTCCATAATTATGTATGGTTTAAGTATTCATACATCCCAAACAAATAGTCCCGACAATAAGGCTACAAAAATACTTTGAGAGAATAACAGGACTATTACCTGTTTAAAAAACACACCAGTGCAATTTCAAATCGTGTCGTACTGGCAAAACTATGCAGCGGAAGTCGGAAATCAAACTTCTAGGAAGGACTACTTTC
Organism: Cerastoderma edule; assembly: GCA_947846245.1. Taxonomy (NCBI): domain Eukaryota; kingdom Metazoa; phylum Mollusca; class Bivalvia; order Cardiida; family Cardiidae; genus Cerastoderma; species Cerastoderma edule. The sequence goes on along the minus strand of OX401408.1, from coordinate 14,576,187 downwards.
TAATCGAAATTAATCAGAATCAAAGTTATCCAAATCCAGAAAAAGTATAAAAACAATGCTTTGAGACCATTGCAGGACAGCCAGGTAGACAGAAAACATATCAGTGTTCAACCAGGTCATCTTATGCCAGCAAAGCTATGCAGCAGAAGTCGAGATCCATATTTTCTAAAAGGGACTACTTTATGTCAACACAACCCGTAAGTAATTGGTCACATCAATCGGAACTACTCGGGTATTTCCGTGAGCTGTGAAATACACCTCGGATATAAGTGTAGGGTTACAATTTTTCGGGTAAATCGGCATCCGGCAATTAACACATTTTCTAAGCGTGCACGATAAGTAGTTCAATGTGTATGGAAGTGTTGGACATCGTTTTAAATCATTTTTTATCAGTAACTCATAACAAATGGCGAAATTGTTGTTTCGACATGTATAGTTGTTTCCTCAATCAAATTTAACGACTTTTAAGATTTCACATTAAAGATTTTAAAAACGAAAGTAAAGTGACGTCATTCTCGGGGGAAACAATATGGCGTCATCCCTATTATTTCAGAGGTGTTTTCATTGGATAAACCCGATGTGTTCAGATTGTGGTCACATATGTTACCGCAAAGTGATTTAAAAGCGCATGAAAGGATATGAGTACAAATAAGTCACTGAACAAATATATGGAGTTATTTTATCATGTTCCATAAATTTATGAATGCTGTGAGACCTTATTTGATAAAGTCGTTTAAGATAAGTTATTTTGTGCTTGAAATATAGTTGCCTTCAAATCAATAATCTGTTTGTTTACATATTCAAGAATTTTGATTGGTCAATTCAAATATTTGTGTATAAGGTGACCAGGTCAGAGGTGAAGAATCAGGCAATCTGAATGATTAATCTGGCTGATCTGGGTTATTTCTCGTTGGCTTTCACGTTTAAGTTGTGCAGATGTTTTTATTGCGGAAGTTATTTGAATCAGACCAAAAGTTTACCGAATGATATACTGTAGTTTGATAAAGCATTGATCGCCTTTCATGGGCCTTTAAACCTTTACAAAACTCCAAAATTTCGACTGTCCCAAACTGAAAAAAATTGCAGACGATATTTCAAAATGTGATAAAATTGAAAGAGAATCATCTGATAGGACAGAAAACATTGTGGGAAAAGGAGAAATTGCTCGTTACGAGCAATTTCTCATTTTCATACAATGTTTTCCAGCGTCGTCTGCAACGAAGTGGTGAAATTTCATTATTGATTGGTAATGGGTCAAGATATACTCGTACGTACCAAAGTTATCCAAATCCATAAAGGTGGTTTCGGCCTTCAGCTGGTTCTCGACGCTACTGATGCTCACGCCGTTTATCGTGATAACTACCGCCATCTCGCTATTTTTAGCCTGGTACACTTTTCTGTATTGGCGACTGGTTCCAGAATCGATTTCCGACTTCTCCTGAACGGGTACCAGTGCGGGGTTATAGTTGAGATCTGAATTAATGATGATATTGAAAATGAAAATGAATGTGGTATTGTTTCTTTTATTTATTTGTGTGTCTTTAATCTCATTTTCTTTTTTATTTCATATCATTTCTATTATTATCATTATTATTATCATTATTAATTATTATTTTGATTTAGTTTAGTTTAAACATATCTTATTGCAAGTTAAACATATAATGCACAGTACACGACATTGGTAAGTAGACATACAATCAAATTTGGCAAAATGGTCTGGCCACAAGTTATTACAACCTAAAAACGGCTAATCCCCTTTTGTAAACATAAATTGGTAATTGTTAAAATCACTTCAAACAGTCCTACAACAAAATCCAAGCATTAAAACAAAATGGCCCTGGAATACCACACCTGGTATATATATATCAATTAATAAAGGCATGTTTGATAAGTTAACCACTTCTCAAACAATAACGACATTTGACCACTTCCTTGCAGGCGACTTTTGAAAACCTTGTTGGAAAAGAAGAAATTGCTCGTAACGATTTTCATCACATTTTGAATTGTCGTCTGCAAACTCTTTCAATTTGGGACAGTCGAAAATTTGTTGTTTGGGAAAGGGTTAAAATAACACTAAGACACTGTGACCTGTGACACTTAGTTTGAAAATACTATCGGAATCGGTTGAGTTCCACAACAGCATTGCGACAGTAGAACACTTTGCAGAAGATATATTAAGTTAATTGTTCATTTTTCGTTGATTGTCGTTTTTTTCCAAATCGTTATAAAAGAGCAACATCGCTGCTATATAAGTAATGCGGATTGAAAGAAGAAGAAGAAGAAGAGGCAGAAGAGGATGGTGAAGAAGAGAGGGGGAAACAAAGGAAAGATGGTGAAGACGAAAAACCAATGAAAAAAAAAACAGAAACGAGAACAAGAAAACAGGAAGAAGAAGAGGAACAACAAGAAGAAGAAACAGCAGAAGAAGGAGCAGAAGAAAAAGAGGGAGATAAACAAGAACAAGAGGGAAAATAAAGAAAACATAAACAAAAACAAAAAGAACAGAAACAATAACATGAGGGAAAAAAGAAGATGAACAAGAACAACAATACCAACAACAAGAACAACAACAGGATCTGAAGAAATGGAAGAGGCAGGAAAAGAGATAGAAGTTGGAGAAGAAGTACACGAAGACGAAGACACAAAACGAAGAAAATACGGAAGTACAAGAACAAGAACAAGAACAAGAAGACAGTGGTGGCGAGAGATAACAAGAACAAAAATAACAAGACGACCAAGAACAATAATTATAATAATGATAATAAACTCGATGTTACCTGGTGGAAAGAAGTCCGTGACTAGACCGGCTATAAAGGCCTGGTGGGGCAGCCCCTTAATGTAGCTCCTGAGGCCCTTCTCTCGGACCAGGATAACGGATCCCGGGGAGCAGGGGCAGTCCACGGGGGTCAGGTAGGGGACCCCAGTCCATTTCCGGGAGCTCCCTGTGGGGAAAGACAAAGAATTGGTTGGATGTTAAAGGTATGTTATTGGTTCGAGGGTTTTCTCCGAGACTAGCCTATAGTAAGTGTTTCACGTTTGTGAAGGAGTTACGGTCGTCTTGCGTTAAATCCTAGGCTTATTCTACAAGACTTATTTGTTGATGGCATCAAATGGGAATTTGGCTCAAGCACTAGTTCAGTAACGTTGCGATGCCGGGTTCATTAAGATGGATAGAGACCACTAACTTTGACTGTCCATAAAGACTGATCAAGCCGTGTGGAAACATCATTGCTGAAGAATTATTCATTATTTTTGTATACGCATAAATTCGCTTGCCGGCTCGTTTTCTTAGAAATTCACAGGGGAAAAAAGTACACAAAAATCTCGAGAGCTTATCATATACTTTAATTAAAGACAATTCTCGTCGTCCAATTAATTCATCAATTTGGACCTCAGCACGCGAGTATTCTATATTTTTTCAAGTCTATCTGGCCAACACATCTTAGTAAAGTATTTTCATCTCATAGCTTGATCCAAAACTTTGAATTACGCAATCCTTTCATTTAAACAACTAGCATTATTCGTCATCTGAAATCCAGATGAACACTTATTCTAAAGAAAGCATTCCAATAGGGAATGGGCAAACCTAATTTTTGTGAGAAATTAAGGCCATATGATATTACATAATTTCTATAAGGTGTGTTTTTGTAATCCACTGAAAGAATTTTATGTATCTATACATAGAAGGACCACGGGAAACCCCAGCCAGCCTTGACATGCGCAGTTAAGGGGAAAAAATAAGGTATAGAGATTTCTTTATTAAGAAATGTCTTAAGTCGCATTTTGAATACTAGACTACTTTAGAATGAAAAATATCCCATGTATTTTTCTCATTTTTGGCAATGAAATATAGATATGTAAACAAAAATAATAATAATAAAAAAAGTGTAACTGTTAAAGTGTCACCTTTATTGAATAGCTCATCTACGAAGACCTGGTGGAAAACCGTCCAAGCTTTATGCGGGCTAACATCTGTCAATCTCCTGGTATAGCGATCGTAAAACTTATACCCACAAAGGGACTTTGGCAGGTTTTTCTGCAGGAAAACCTTCACTGATGGATTCTTTACAGACATGGGGTCGCTGCTTTTTTATCGTCGAATGTGTATAACGTTGCTTACGTTGCCATCCTGCCAACTGAAGTGACAATAGGATGCGCGCGCATTCCGTTGTTAATGGAAACCTCGCATGAAATAGCGTAAACGAGATTTTATCTATTTCATTATACGTATCTTTTTATTCATTTAATCATTAAAGCATGTTATGAAATATTTCAAATTCTTTAAGAACTATATAGATAAATACATTCGACTTAGATGTTTGTACGTAAATTACTTATTTACGTTGTTCTAACGTCAGTGACGTAAAATGAAAATGACGTTTAAGTTATGACGTCACCTTGCCACGTTGGCCATTCATAGTAACCACGTATCGCCTATATCGCTGAGCGTTTACGTTACAATGTACTGAGGCTCTGGTTATGGATTCGAACCTCTATAAACGACTTGTGGACTGCAGCGCTGAGACCTGCTGGACACACGTCCGAGACGTCATCGCGGTTCAATTAATGGGCAAGTTCATTATACTCTAACCTTAGGATAATTTGCTGACTTTACTTAACCCTTTTAGCGTCGCAAATCTTGTAGACTTATACAACCTCCTCATGGTTGTTGGACACCCAGGTTTTTTTCCGGTAAAATCCGATAGGCGTTTTCTCCCATATATTTGTCAAGTCTATTTTAAAGCCGTTTACAGTCGCTGCTGCAATTACACAATTGGGTAGTTTATTCCAGTCCGTTATGGGGTCGGCCTGGTCTAATTTCCACCCATCTCCACCATGTTAAATAGCAACCGTTTGAGCAGTCACAGAGACAAACTGCTCCCATACCGTACTTTCTCGTGACCATGTCACATTTAAACTATCTTAACACAATCCATTTGGGGTGTTAAATGTGCATCATGACCGATCCGTTTTTTTGCTATCGGCTGATTTCCAGAGAGGGGGCGTTGCAATTCAAATGGTAGAGGTCAAGCCCAGACTGATAACAGACATCTTTGGTTCTCAGCACATGGAGAAGTAGTCCTGTAAAATACAAACAAAATACATTTAAAACATGCAAGAGAAGACAAAGCAATCACACAGTACCAATATATTTACTCTAAATGTAACAACTTCCTGTGAAAACACCTTGGAAGTGGGACTTTCAATATTTCAAAGAACTACTTTCTAGGCTACAACGGCCCGGAAGTGATTCAACACCGGGCCAACACCTTATTATCCTCTGTGGAAAAAAAGAGTTATTTCGTATTTCTTTTCTTACTGCTTTCTTCTTAAGCTTGAGTGAATGGCCACGTAGTTGTTCATTTTCACATTCATCGCAAAATATTTCATAGTTGAGATCTTCTTTGTTGTTCAAAAACTTATCGCATTCAAATCATGTCTCCTCTGAATCTACGGTATAATAAGGTAGGTAATTTCAGTAATGTCAAATCTTAGGAACTTCTTATGGACGCTGGCAACTGTTGGCTACTTTGTCCACATCTTGGTCATCGTCAATATCGTGTTATGTTTGATATGTGCAACTGTTGGCCACTTCGTTCACATCTGAGTCTTCGTCAATATCGTGTAATGTTTGACTTGTGTGACTGCATTAAAATCGCACACTAGTTCCTGATCATGCCACAAGCGATCTAATCTTGCCTCAAAACATTTGACGTTTTTTTGCGTTTACAACGGATTCTGGAAGGCTATTCCATATGTTCAGAACTCTTTGGGTGAATGATTACTTTCTGATATCTTTTTTGGGGGGGATTTGATTTTACGAGCTTATTATCGTGTCCCCTTGTTCTTCTGTCAGAAGTAACAGTTAAGAGATTTTTGGTAACTTTCTTGTTATAAATAAGCATGCCACAGCAGCCACAAGCGATCTAATCTTGCCTCAAAACATTTAACGGTTTTGCGTTTGCAACGGATTCTGGAGGCTATTCCATATGTTCACGACTCTTTCGGTGAATGAATTCTTTCTGATATTTTCTTTTTTATTTGATTTCACAAATCGAACAATTAGTTTGGGACTGTGGGCGACAGTGGTGCAGAGGTAGAGCGTCGGCCTCTATTGTCGAGGGTCCCAGATTCGATCCACGTTAGGCGCGGTGAAAATTGCCGGGACTAGGGACTAGCTCTCAAAAAGGCGCAAGTACTGGTTTAGTGTCCAGCAAGCAGTTATCGAGAGTGAATTTGATAAGCTTCAAGTTTCCGTCACAATCGATGTCAAATACATAAGTTAAAAACAAGGAATAGACATTGTTGAAAGAATAACAGTCGCCATTAATAGTTCCAGGGACATCTCCTTACTGCGTTTGTTGGAAACACATCACTGAATAAGACTTTTAGAAACATTGTTAAAAAAAGCAGAAATAACAATTTACAATATTCATTAGAAATTCTTGATACTTTCTTGATTCCAACCACACCACTGCAGATAACTTTTAAAAATATTTTTTTTAAGTAAAGAGCAGTCATCATTTTAATCTTATAACGGTCTTAAATAGGATCGATCCGCTATAAAAGAACCTTTTATACAACGTTGAAAAAATAGCAACCACCATCAATTGTCTTGTATCAGAGCGTTTTATTTCTGTCTTAAATAATATACGTAATGACTCATAGCTTTTTACAATTCTGCTAAAGACGGTTTTCAAAATTATTGTTGGGAAAGATCTTTGATTAATTTATCAAATATATATTCACTGCGGAGAACTCATATATCAGCAAAATCGCTGGGTTTATTCTACATGAAGAAATAATCAGAGACGGTTAAGCAGAAAAAACATTATTGAGGATGAGCAGTGCCTGTTAGATAATTTACGACATAGCATTTGATGATACATGTGATATATTTAATATGCTCTTGATATCATTCAATTACAATTTGACTCCTACAGTGAATGCATTATTTTCTTTTTGTTTTAATTCATGAATTTGTGTCTCTGAGAGTGTCTATATCATTATATCTTATTTTTTATGACAAATAAATATGCACCTTCAATGTTTTGATTCAACATTTCACAACGCTATCTGTAGGTTTGTTGTTATATATTATAAATAATGCATTCTATTTGACCTTGTATTGTTTGTTTGAACATTTGTAACTTTATGTCCAAATAAAATATTCGTATTACAAAACAGTAGGTTCGAAACTTTTTTTCCATTTATCTACAATTATTATAATCATTATAACAATTGTTTTCATCATCTTTCTGACCTCCCCAACAGGAAGCGGTGTATTTCCGGTTCCGGAATTGACCGACGCCGTCAACTATGACGTGGGGAGCGTAGTTCTAAAGAGCAGACGATCCAAACTGGAGAAGTGTACAGGGGTCAAGGCCACGGCACTCCCGGTCGGCCAATTGAGCACGTTCGTACAGGATGATCAGTATAACGAACTTATGCAAAGGTGGGTCGAAAAAAGATCGTGATGGGTCAGTAGATAAATGAATCAATCTCTGATTGCATTAAAGGTTTTTCCCATTTACTTTTTCATCTTTCAATACCTTTATATCTTATAATTCAAAGGCATATCTATTTGGGTTTTTTTCCGTTCAATATTACGTGTAACTTTGGCCCTTAATTTGAATTGTTTTATACCTCATACTGTACATATTGTACCTAAGAGATTAAAGAACTGTTCTGTTCTGTTCTGTTCTGTTTTGTTATTGGCATTTTAAAACTTTTATATCATAGATATGTGAGTTTAAACGCCATAACGTCAATTTTCGAACATATTATCGGTTTCTTAGAATTAAGCATTATCATACCGAGGCTCAGTTGTGTCTTGTCAAAGGACACGCTTACCTAACTGTTTTCGTTGGTCTAGAACACTATATAAGTTATTTTAACGCCGTAGCAATGGTATTTCAATTATGTAGCGGCTTTACTAAGATTCCTTAACATTATCCTTGGGCTCTGAAGTGTCTTGCCAAAGGGCACTCCAGCGAACCGTTTGTACCGGTGTAGATAAATATATGATAGTTGTTTTTTTATTACTATTATTATCATTGTTATTATATTATTATCATTATTATTTTGTTTAACACCTTGTCAACAACATTTCAATTATATATCAGCTTTACTCAGATTTCTTAGCACTTGCCTTGGGCTCTGAAATGTCATGCTGAAGGGCACTCCAACAAACCATTTGATTTGATGTAGACGAGTGTATGATAGTTATTATTATTATTATTATTATTATTTTGTATTACTAACAATAATTAAATTATGTAGCAGCGTCCCTGACCTTCCTTAGTATAAACCTAAGGCCCAGAATTGTCTTACCAAAGGGCAATTCAACGAACCATCTGCACTGTAGACAAAAAAAGGGATATTTGTTTTGCTTAACTGCGCGTTAATATTTGTTCAGTTATAGTGCAGCTATCCTTTGGTACTAAACTAAACAAGTACACCAACATCGTTAATTCAAATCAAGCCAAATCCGACCCAGACATTATTACTATTAATAATATTAAGATCATATAATCTACCTTGTAAAGGACAATCAAAAGGGACTGTTGCGTATTAGATGGTATGTAAATAAACATATGCACATCTATAGATACGTCAGTTAAGATCTGGATACGTACTCAGCCATTTACCATATCAAATACAATTATTCCTAATTTTATCCACCGCACATAGGCTCGGCAAGCGGAGACAGGAGTCGGGTTCGAGACTCAATCAGGCCTACGAGTTTATCGAGTCGGATATGAAGCACGGTATCAAGAAGACGGTCCAAGTTCAGCTCTGGGGCTGCGAGAAATGGGCATTGGACTATCTACCCCAGACCGACGAGCTGGCGGTCGACATTGCCAAGAAAGGTAATACGCTGTAATGTTTTATAATTTTATTTGACAATTTGATTCTATTTCTCTAAAACTATAGGCTATAGCAGCCGACTGTTCTATGAGACGTGTAAGATAATTGTCATTGGACGTAAAACTATGTCTTATTTAAAGGCACATGAAAGGATAGGCGTACAAATAAATAACCTTACAAATATATGGAATCCTTTTATTATGTTCATAAAAGTCATAAAAAAATAATTTATAAATGCTGTTAGACCCTATTTAATAAACCCATTAAACTCAAGTTATTTTGTGTTTGAAATATAGTTGTCTCCAATCCAATCATGTTTATCAACAATCTATTTGTTTACATATTTTAAATAACGATCTCTGAAGTGAAGAATCGGGCAATCTGAATTAATAAACTGGCTTATATTGGTTATTTCTCGTTGACTTTCAAGTTAAAGGTGTACTTATCTGTTTATTTGGTGATAAATATTTGAATCTGACCCAAAGTTTACCAAATAATATGGTTTGATATAACATTAATCTCCTTTCATTGGCCTTTAAGTATCTAGAGCCTGTATGAAGCAATAATGTATTCAGATCCAAAAGCGTTGCAACGATTTTGAAATCCATCGCATACCATCTGTGTGTACATGTACTTAGAAATATTGATTCATTCTCAATCATTTTTGAGTGTAGTAGCAACTTTCATTTAATGTTATATGGCAATACGAACATTATATTGTTTCAAATACATTTTATTATGGGGACTCTACCTTAAGGCCCCCTAAGGGGTGATGCTAATGAACAATTAGATGTTTGTATCAAAATGGCGGGTCATCGGGATTCTACGTGCAGCTCATTTATTCGTCGGGTTACTTCGGTCGTTTTCGGTATACATCGGTCGGGACCGGGAGTATTCGTGTTTAACCGTAAATTGTCACATGACCATCTGCTTAGAAACGAAACAAAAAAATCAATGTGTGTTTTATTTGCAAAGAAAACGAAATATTTCAAATCTTAATGGTCAGAAATCAACACGAGAAGACATTATTAATTTACTAAATCAACTACACTTTATTTTCTAGGCTACACTAATTTAGACCGATTGTTCCTGATCACGGATGTGTTTTATGTGACAGAGGCCAGGATTAGCCTCACTATTGGTGATAAATACGACGAGTTCAACATCAAAGGTCAGTTAGAATATTTAACAATCGTTACTACTCGGGTATTTCCGTGACCTAAGAAATACACATCATCCATAGGTGTATAGTTACAAATGTTGTTCTTTTTGTCCTGGTAAACTGAAAGAGTTGGAACTTCCTATCTAATATTCGGTAGAAAATACTTCAGATCTATAATCCCTGTTCTCTCAACCTCGGGGTGGCAGAATCCATTGCCCGAATTGCCCAGCTTGTCCAAAAGCATTAATGGACAAGTGAATTTTTACTGAAATTAACAATACGGTCTAACTTGTGTTAAGCAGCCACCCTTTTAAGCAGCCAACCTGCCTTAAACAGCCACTACAGAAAGACCCAATGTTAGATTTATAATGTACATCAATTTGTGTTAAGCAGCCAACCTGTCTTAAACAGCCAATTTACTCCATAGGCTGGCCTCTTAACATAAGTTTGGCTGTATACATGTAACTTTTTAACGGACAAGTGCAGAAGTGGTTTTGGCATTACAGACAAGTCCATCTTAATCAGATTTCGCCATCTCCGCATTTTCCCCATATTATCTCAATGACTGATAAAACCTTAATTAACAGCAAACAACAAAAAAAGAAAGACACAGAATGTTTATGAAAATGAAAAGTATAAATACAATTGTGAGAATTAGATAGAAAACTTGGTCACTGGAGGATCGTGGAGTTGTGCTAAGCAATCGGAACTACTCGGGTATTTCCGTGAGCTGTGAAATACACCTCAGATATAAGTGTAGGGTTACAATGTTTCGGGTAAATCGGCATCCGGCAATTAACACATTTTCTAAGCGTGCAAGTTAAGTAGTTCAATGTGTATGGAAGGGTTGGACATCCTTTTAAATAATCTTTTAATCAGTAACTCATACCAAATGGCTCAATTGTGGTTGTGACATGTACAGTTGTTTCCTCAATCAAATTTAACGACGTTTTAGATTTCACATTTAAGATCTATTTTTAAACACGAAAGTGAAGTGACGTCATTCCGCTGGGAACCAATATGGCGTCATCCCTATTATTTCAGAGGTATTTTCATTTGATAGACCCGATGTGTTCTGATTGGTGCTAAAGATGAGTAAGCAAGATGTATAATTGAGTAAGGGGTAATAACGTATAAGTCACACAATTCAAAAATGTATACCCTTTCTCAAACGACAATTTTTCGACCGTCCCAAAATTGAAAGAATTTGCAGACGACATTTCAAAATGTGATGAACTTGAAAAATATTCTTCAGAAAGAGCAGAAAACCTTGTGGGAAAGGGAGAAATTTGTCTTAGCAAGCAATTTCTCCTTTTCCCATGTTTTCCAGAGTCGTCTGCAACAAAGTGGTTAAATGACGTCATTGTTTGGTAATGGGTTAAGCAAAGTATATAAGACGTAAACTTTTCAAACAGTTCCAAAATAAAATGACCAATTAAGTCCAATTAATTCACCCTAGGACGAATGCCGATCGGATTTTCTCTGATGCGATTTGAGCTCCAGCCAGACGGACGCCTGGGTGGGAGGACGCCGGTCAAACCGGGCAAGTGGAACGCCCGGTGGATCAAGTGCCAGGTTCGAGACAGGGATGATGCACTTCCGCTGATCAATCCGGGACCAAGTAAGATTATTGTGTTTACATTGTAACAATGGTCGATCCTACAGAAGGGATAAAAGGTCCTGGGTGGCCCACTGTTTAACTCATTACCAACAATAACGATATTTGACCAGTTTGTTGCAGACAACTTGGGAAAACATTGTGGGCAAAGGAGAAATTGCTCTTAACGAGCAATTTCTCCTTTTCCAACAATATGTCTTCCGTATCAGAAGATTACATTTCAATGTAATCACATTTTGAAGTGTCGTCTGCAATCTCTTTCACGTTGGGACAGTCGAAAGTTTGGCGTTTGGTAAAGGGTTAAAGTGGCGGTCTAACAATTCGGGGGCCCGGGTTCGAGTCTCAATGGTACCCCCGGCTTCGTGGAAGTGTCCCTTGACATTCCAGAGACCCACACTAGTGCTGGTGAATAAAAGGAAAGCCGTAACGTAAGTGAGAAAATTGTTGCTCGACATGGCAATAAACTCCGTATAATCAAACACGTAGTTAGTTTTAAAATAATGTAGATGCAATGTAAAACCCATATGAAATGAATAAATACAAGTTAGTATTTACAGTCAAAGGTTTGAAACTCTGTTTGGAACACTTTACAGTCAAACTTGTGTTAAGAGGCCAGCCTATTGGACAAAGTAAATCGGCTGTTTAAGACAGGTTGGTCGTTTAACACAAATTGATGTACACTATAAATCTAACAATGGGACTTTCTGTAATGGTTGTTTAAGGCAGGTTGGCTGCTTAAAGGGGTGGTTGCTTAACACAAGTTAGACTGTACTTGGAAATTTACCTTACATGTTTAAGTCTCCATTGTCTAGTGATAAATGCTCTGAACTTGAAACCATATGGCCCCTCTCAACTTGGGTTCGAATCTTCGTACTGGTATATTTGTACTTTTCACGAAAGATAGTCTCCAGGCTGACTAACGGTTCAACTCAGTTTGACCAGCCTTTATGGGCAGTTGAGTAAGTGGTTTTCACCAATACAATAAAACTGAAAAGTCGACTCAAAGGGGAAATCCCCATAAAACTTAAAAAACAATACAACAAGCAAAATAACCCTGAAACTAAATGCATTCTTTTTTTTATAATGCATGAAAAGCTACTTCTTATTATCAATCAGTTTAATCACTTACAAATAATTGCCTAGATATCGTTTAATCAATCACAAGAGTATTGTTTTACTAAACACTTAACGGTTAAGATTTGCGTAAGTCTAAAACAACAATTCCTCTTATTTAAATATTGGGCTAAGCAATATTGCAAAGTAACACATCATTGGAATCGTTTTTTCGAGACGCTCCCAATGACGTGTCACATTGCAATATTGTACTTTCATTGAAGGTACTATCCATGTTTATCACTTATGACTTACGCAAATATTGTCCTTAACTTGTTTTGTAAAACGGTACCCTGGACTTTCTGCTGAATACACACTTGAAACGTATTGTAGGCATAGGAAAAAAGGCTCAAGTGAGAATTATTTCCCTTTTTACTACAACGTTCTTTCTTAAAGTGATTTATCTTCATACCACATTTCTGTTGCTGTAGGCAGACCTTTCAATTCAAAACAAAAGCAAAGTTGTCATTCGGTTAAACGTGAAAATAATGTTTAGATCGATGACATGTACACATACATCATGACTATCTTGTCCTTTATCATATTTGACTCACAGATTCATGAACTAAGATTCCTATTACACACATCAGGATTTTAGTACGATGTTATAGAAAGTACTTCATGTTTAGGAAGGACTTTCTATAGTCTTACATTGAGCCCTCGACATGTACTTCGAAGTCTGTTGTCTGTCTTTAGTTGCTAACTCAGGATTACTTTCTTTTCAGGTTCCATACTATAACAAGGATTTTAGACAATCTTACTCTCACCCGACTCGTGCAATCTTCATCAAACTTTTAAAACATTTTTATCATACTATAAGCTGCTTTTATTGACCCTCTTATGTGAATTATATTTTGAATAAAAAGAAATATCTTTATATAAGTTTATTTGTTGTTTCTATGAAATAATAAGATAAAGTAATGGATTGTTTGTGAAAAATTCACGAATCAGATTTTTTACTGCTCTCAGTTTTAAGTATTTACCTTTTCCTGTTGATTTTTTGTTAGTTTTTATTGTGTGTAGCAGTTGTAATAAGAATTTTTTTTGAAAGCATATTAAATAATGATCATCAAAATCATATTCTTATTTTTCACAATGTTTAAAAATTCTACCTAATGAAAAGGCATTCGTTTTAAGAACAAGATTTTAGAATTGTATTCATACTGACCCAGCTTCAACAAGTGATTTTAGAATTGTATTCATACTGACCCAGCTTCAACAAGTGCTGTAAGAAACCATTGCATTAAAAGGCGATATTGCTCAATATGAGCAAACTTTCCTTTTGATACAATGGTTTTTACCAAATGTCATGAAAAACACCAACTTTTTCAGTATCTTAATAACATTGCTTTCATTGTCATTTTCAATTTCTTCCAAACAAAGTAAGTGATTTGCTTCATAAACTGGTTATGTTTAACCCTTATAGTGCTGGAACCGACTTCATAGTTATGGAAACAGGTTAAATCACAGGCCAGCCGCCAAGTAAATTGGTGGCTGACCTTTGATCTAACCTGTTTGCCACCCAGAGTATCTTTCCTCAGCAAAATTAAGCAGATATAGGTTTCGGAAAGCAGACAACACAAATCTATTTTTAGAAAATTACCCAGCAGTCTAAGGGTTAAAACAGTAGATAAAACATGGGGGGAAAACCTTTTACAATGTACATCAATATGGCTTCAGCTATGTTGCAATGTCCGGCTCACAACGACAGAGAAATACCCAAATAAGGGCACACGAAGCAGTTATGGCCATTGGTAATCCATGAATTAACCAATAAAACTGCCTCTCAAGAAAATCCAAATGGTGTTAATGGGTTTCGAATGAATGCAGAGAGATGCCATGACATTTCGTTTTGCACTCTAAGCACTGGGCCACACAGGCGCTTCACAATAAATCTGCACAAATTACGTTCTTTAGTCAGCATATGCAACCTCAGGGGTCCAGGCCTGTGCGTATACATGGCACTATGAAGTGTTAAGTTTACACACAACCACGGGACCAGTCTCCCAAAGGTTTCTACAATAAATTTCCTTTTAACGTAAAATATGAAGAGGTGAAAAGTACCTTAGAAAAAGCAATAACTTAGAAGTGAACACGATCTGTACCTATGAAATCTGTATCATACTTTCAAACTCATGTCAATTAATCATGAAAATAAAGCCATTGTTAAGATTCAAGAGTTATGACAATTTTGTAAACATAGACATAAATTTGCGAAGATCCAAGACTGATGCAACCTGGTTAGTCATCCAAGGGGACAATTTTTCTAAATATTGTTTAGCATCTTTTCAGTTGAAGTAGGGGATGAGTTGATTTATTTATGCCTCCCTTCCCAAGGTTTATTGCCAGTTGTAGGCGTGTATCTCAGAGAAGCCATTATATAGCTGAAATATTGTTGAATAGGTGTTAAAGCTGCTTGTTCACAGATGTGAGGATTTCTTTTTCAATTCATTTAATCTTTATAGTGCTGGAAACGACTTCATGCTTATGCCAACAGGTTAGATCACAGGCCAGCCGCCAAGTAAATTGGCGGCTGGCCTGTGATCTAACCTGTTTGCTATTCTGAGTGTATTTCCACAAGAAAAATTAAGCAGATATATAAGGTTTTGAAAAGCAGATGGCACTCAAATCTATTTCTAGAAAATTACACAGACAAAAGTCATGAAAATATAATGCTTTACTATCTTTTATCATATTGATTTTTTTTTATATGGGTTTTACATCACATCAACATTATTTCAGTTATGTAGCGATGCCCGACTCTTAATGATTGAGGAAGACCCCATACTCAACTGCCCATAGAGGCTGGTCAAGGCGGGTAGAACCATTGGCATTCCGTCAGTCAGTCGAGACTGCCTCTCATGAAAATCCATATCCCTCTCAGGATTTGAACCCACGCGAAGAGGGGCCATGTGATTTCAAGTTCTGTACTCTAACCACTAGGCCACGGAGGCCCCTCTTTTATTATATTGTTTTATCATATATAACTCAATTTACACAGTTGAACAGTTTTTTGGGCGACATTCTGGCTTAAAATGAAGAAAGTTTGGAGAATGTTAATAAAAGAAAGAGGGCATGTATAAAATAATTAAGACACCTTAGAAGGGCCATATCACATAGCCCTTTACCCATTCGAGGGGTGTTTATTTTATTCATGAGTAATAATAATAAAGCATGAGGAATAATAATAAAGTCTCCGTAATAAAAAAAGTATCCGATCTTGCCATCATTTTATAATCCTTATCTCTAACAGTGTTGAAGGCTTTCATTAAAATAACTCCATATATTTATATGTCAAGCATGGTTAAGGGATAGAGTAAAGTTTCTAATATAATTTATCGACCTATGTTTAAATTAAGGTCATTTTCCCAAATTCAAATCTGCAGTTTGCTTAACCACCTCCCCTTCTTTATTCTTATCTTCATCATCTTTTTCATCATCATCTTCATCTTCTTCTTCTTCATCATCATCATCATCTTCTTCATCCTCCTCCGAATAATCTTCATCATCATCATCATCGTCATCATTCCTGCCTTTAATATAGAGATGATCTTGTGTTAGAAGGAAAATAATTAACTCTTATCGTGCTGAATCCCACTTCATGCTTATGCAAACAGGTTCGATCCAGACCAGCCACCAAGTAAATTGGCGGCTGGCCTGTGATCTAACATGATTGCTTCTCTGAGTATCTTTCCTTATCAAAATCAAGCAAATATTCAAGGTTTAAGAAAGCAGACAACACCGAATTTTCTTTTCTTTTAAATTACTCGGCATTATAAGGGTTAATAGAAAGAAATATACACTTCACTTGTTTACAAGCTTGTCATCATGTCTATGTTACCTTTTTTTTTAACGCATCTGTCATGGTAGCAACTGACTTCTTTCTTAGATGAAATAGGATAGGTTATAATAATTAAGCTATATTGTGGCATATCCTAGATCCCTATCGTTATTACATATACAGTTAAAGTTGTTGTAATGAATGAATGGGGTTTTAAGGCTCATCAACAGCTAAAGTCATATAAAGCCCATTATGATGATGAAGATAAATGTTTATTTAACTATTTATAGGCATAACAACTTAAGTATGTGAAAATAAAAACAATTTGTTTTGAATGAATGATAGTTAAACGATAATTTGTTAGAGTGAATAGGTACCTTTGCGGTAGTTTAACTTTACTTGATTTGTACTATTATCAAAATATTCTTCGGAAATCCAAATGTCTACTGCATAGTTCTCCTGTATGTAACGGATATTCTGCTCTAATTTAATCGGAACAAAATTCATTTTAAAAATAAAAAATCTGGAGAATCAATCCCAATAGCTCTCATGAGTCAATAACATTGAACGCAAATGCAAACATGGTGAGAAATGCGTGAAGGCATACCGAAAAAAAAAATAACGACCCGGGAACTCCGAAAACTGCGCCAATGCTCTACTGTCTCAGCCATATGTCAAATTTTCGACTCTCTCAAATTGAAAGAGTTTGCAGACGACATTTCAAAATGTGACGGAATTGGAAATTATTATTTTTATAGGGCAGAAAAAATTGTGGGAAAATGAGAAATTGCTCAACCTCTCCTTTTCCCACAATGTTTTTCAGAGTCGTATGCAACAAAGTGGTCAAATGTCATTATTGTTTGGTAATATTTTAACGAACACTTCATAAACATTATCAAAAGCAACGAATCATTAATTTTTTTCTTTAAAAAAATTAAGTTTTGTTCACCTCCAATAGCAACCCCGCCAAAGCCTGTAAAGGCGAAGTTATCTTCCTTGTAAGGTTTATATTCGTAGTCATCCTCATCGTCATCGTAGCCTGCAGCCCCGTCGTTGATTCCTTGTCTACCATAGGCATACTTCCTGGCTGTAAAACAAACAAACATGAAAATGTTTGTACTAATGTATTGATCTTTTATCACAATCAATTCCTTGTCTACCATATGTTAACTTCCTCGCTGTGATACAAACAAACATGAACATATCAAAGTACTGATCAAAAACCCAAATCAATCATCATCTACCATAGGTGTACTTTCTTGTTGAAAACAAACAAACATGGAAATGTTTATATTAATGTACAGATCTATTATCACAATCAAACATCAATTCCTTGTCTACCATAGGTGTACTTCCTGGATGCAATACAAACAAACATGAAAATGTTTATATAAATACAGTGGACCCTCGTTTATCTGAACACTTTCGTTCCCAGGAGAAATGTTCGTATTAACGAACTTTCTGGAATAAAGAATATGCGAGTTACAGCGAAATGTTTACCTTTACACAGTGTCGGTGTATCATGATCATTACTATGAAGTAATAAATACACAATTTTTTTTTTTGAAGGGAAATATAAAGTGTGTTAAGGAAGTGTTTATTTGGTCAAAACGGATTTTTTTAAAAAAATGACAATTTGAAGCAATGTCTTTCGAGAAGTTAAATTTCCTTAAGATAGCTCTGAAAAGAACTCTTTGATTAGCTGATAGCAGCTTGGGGGATGGGTTCTCTGACGAGAGTGACAATGTGACAAAAGAAGGCTTTTTGGTAAAAGGCCCTTAAAAGGGCAGTTAAGCATATCGATTCAGTAATAATTGAAAATGATTGCCAGACATTGTCTCCCGATCGCTGTCTAAGCAGCCAATCAACACCTTTTACAAACTCAACTATCGACATGCGACCGTAATTACAATAATGTAAGACCAATCAACTGACAGAATGACAGATTAACAAACAATCAACACCTTCCAGTACACTACACTAGGTGACATGTTATGGTCAAGCATACGTGACAGTTTGAAAACTTGTGAATGCCGTTTACAACAGAAGACCGATCCCTTCATTCGCAACTGTAACCGCAAAATAAACGATTTTACTGGTTTCCGGACTAGCCATACGCATATACTATGAAAAGTGACTGTTGGTTCCCGAATATTTTTGTCCGGTTCCGGAACGCGGATTTTCCGCATTAAACAGTTAAATTGATGAAGGTAAGATCCGTTCCCTCAAAATTCTGTTCGGATGGTGAATATTCCGGATAAACGACGTTTGGATTATCGCGGGTCCACTGTATACTGATCTTTTATCACATTCAATCAATTCCTTGTCTTCCGTAGGTGTACTTCCTCGCTGCCATACAAACATGAAAATGTTTATATTAATGTACTTATCTTTTATCAATCATTCAATTCCTTGTCTACCATAGGTGAACTTTCTTGATACAATACAAACAAACATGAACATATCTAAGTACTGATCAAATATTCCAACCAAACATCATCTAGCTGCGAAACAAACAAACATGAAAATGTTTATATTAATGTATTGATCTAATATCACAATCAATCAATTCCTCGTTTACCATAGGTTAACTTCCTCGCTGCGATACAAACAAACATGAAAATGTCAAAGTACTGATCAAATATCACAATCAATCATCATCTACCATAGGTATACTTCCTCGCTGCAATACAAACAAATATAAAAATGATGGTATTAATGTATTGATCAATAATCCCAATCAATCCTCAATTTTTTGTCTAGAATAGATGTTCTTTCTTGCTTACAAACATGCACCATGATCCGATCTCCATTAACTATAGTCCCCTGAACAGGATTGACTGTATGTCATATAACTTTTATACAATATCCTATTTGTAGGGTTCATGCAAGACTATAGTAAGTGCTTCATGTTTGAAAAGTACTTAACATAGCATTCAATAAAACCCTAGATACGTTACAGGGCTTTTGAGCTTTTTAGTGGTATATAACAAAGGCCTATGAAAGGCATCTTCCCAATTCGAAATTTCTTTAAAATCATGCAGTTTTCCCAAAACATTCAAAATCACACCGGCTTTTCTGTTCCACAATTCAGTCACACCCGTTTTTTTCTTTCCCAATTCAACAATAAAACTTCCCAACTTTAACAGACCTAGGCCTCTTCCCAATTTAAAATAAAAAAGCCCTGTGTTATATTCATTAGTTTATGTTATGATCTTAATCAACATGCAATTTTCCCCAAAATTCAGAGTCACACCAGTTGTTTTGTTTTCCAATTCAACGATTAAACTTCCCTACCTCAACAGGCCAAGGCCTCTTCCCAATTCAAGTAAAAAAGCCCTGTGTTATATCTATTTGTTTATATTATTATCTTAATAGATCCCTTACCGTTAACGCTGAGTTCGTTTGTCTCCTTGGTATCGTGGCCACACTTGGGACACGGGTAGTTACTGCCTTTACCATACTTAAATCCTTTCCTTCTCACATGGTCATCACAGAAACAAATCTGAACAAAATGAAATGTAGATTGATAAATAATGAACAAATGGTGTTTTAACCCTTTACCAAACACCAAATTTTCCACTGTCCCAAATTGAAAGAGTTTGCAGACGGCATTTCAAAATGTGATGAAATAGAAAAATAGTCTTCTAATAGGACAGAAAACAGTGTGGGAAAAGAAGAAATTGCTCATTAAGAGCAATTTCTCCTTTCCCCACATTGTTTACCTGAGTAAATGCTGTCATAAAATTAAGTTTTATATCATAAGAATTTTTCATGGATTGAAATTTTTATTTGCCAACTTTCATTCATGGAATTTTGATTTCAATGTAAAAGCGTGGTAATTACTATTGATTTGATAACAGAATTCATTGACATTCATTTTGTAAATGGAGAGTCAAAATCAGACAAATTCGAAAAAGTGGCTTGGTGAATGCCTTTGATGTGATAAAAAATTTCACGATTTACATTTCTATTTATCTTTTAACCAAAGCAGGGTTCACGCTGGCCTTTGCAAATGGCGTCATTTGCGACAAAATTAAGAAATTGGCGCAAGAAAAACCAATTTGGCGAAATTGCCTGGCGCCGACTATTTTCCGCGATAATTTGGTGTTTGTTTACCGCGTGGTTGCCGATTTCGAGTCAATATCGATTTGTTTTTACTGTAAAGCCGATAACCATGTATCGAAGGTTCCCGTGATCACAGTACTTTGAAATAGAACTCGAGAACCAGCTTGATTATCAAATGCCATTTCCAATACGGGACAATCCTGTTTTCACACTTGTTCAGTCCATTATCTGTTGATTGTTAAGTTTGTTGAAGGTGACTCTTTCTCGTGTACACCATTTAGTCATTCGCCAGCCTTTACAACTTCAGTTATATGGAAATTATGACTTTGATTACTCTAATTGCTTTCTAATCAAAATGTTTGCCCTCGCGCTTCTTTTAAAGAAGTTGACATCAAACATCGGCGAAGTCAGTTGTACTGATTGACAAGTAACTGAAACTCTTTTACGCACAGAGGTTTCGGTATATAAATTCCGCGATTGCAGTGATTTTTTTCTAAATTAAATAAAAAAATTTGACCCAAACTTAAATATCTATGGGATTTTATATAGAAAAATGATAATAATGAATGAACGTAATGAGTTTTTGAGAAATTTTATGAGATTTTTTGGGCCTAAAGTTATCACTGGGCTTGGAGGACAGGAAATAGTTGGTTATAGTATGACACAAATGTGAAAGTCATGTTTCTGCTATGTCCTGTTTCAAATGTTGAGTGTAAGAGAGGACTTAGTCCATAGAATCTAATGAAAACAGCCCTTAGATTCAATTCAATTCAAATAACTTTTATTCGCTCACATCTGAATTTATCAGACATATGAGTATAGTAAAACAATTATAATTCATTCATTTACATAAACAATAGTAATGTATATATATAAGTTGTAAGGAAACAGAAATATGTTAAATAGAAATAGATAGAAAAAACGAACACTTGAGAACCTCTATCGAACCGTAGATGACGCTGATGAAGGATGTCCCCTTTTACAGAAGCATATTTTGGTTCCAACCTATTGAATTTGGCTCCAATTTTTTCAATTTGGCTCCAATTTTTTCAATTTGGCTCCAACTTTTTGAATTTGGCGCAAGTGTTGGCGCAAAGAAAATTTTAGCCAGACAGAACCCTGCAAAGCAAATACAAGTTTTCCATCAGGGGTGGACTACCTTAATCCTACTTATAGAAGTTTACATACCTTACATCGCAGACAGGAATATTGACCCTGTCGATTACACGACCCACCTGAAATTATAATACAGTAAGAATCAAAAGATTGTTTGCTAGGGTTATGATTCAGTAAATTCTGATGCAAAAATGTCAAAAGGCGAGTACTATTTGTGTACTTTTGCATACATACAGACATACAATGGGAACTCCTCGGGTATTTCCATAAGCTTAGAAATACACTGTGGATATTGTTTCGAGTATGTCTCCGGCATATAACACATTTCCTCTAAGCGTACATGTTAAGTAGTTCAATGTCTATGGAAGTGTTGGACATCCTTTTAAATAGTTCTTTATTGGTAATTCATACGAAATGGCGAAATTATAAGTTGTGAGATATATAGTTGTTTCCTTAATCAAATTCATCAACTTTTTAGATTTCACATTTAAGATCTATTTTTGAAAAAGAAAGTAAAGTGACGTCAATTACGCAGGAAACATTATGGGGACATCCATACTATGTCAGAGGTGTTTTCATTGGATAAACCCGATGTGTTCAGATTGGCTCGTTACTAGATAAAAGATTTAAACACTCCCATAGTGACCAGAAAATACAGGATTCTCCAAAAAGTGTTTTAAAGGGAGTAACTCTGAGATTTGGGATTTTTTTTTTCTTTTTTTTTATATGGGTTTTACATCACATCAACATTATTTCAGTTATGTAGCGATGCCCGACTCTTAATGATGGAGGAAGACCCCATACTCAACTGCCCATAAGGGCTTGTCAAGGCGGGTAGAACCATCGGCATTCCGTAAGTCAGTTGGGAGACTGCCTCTCATGAAAATCCATATCCCTCTCAGGATTTGAACCCACGCAGAGAGGAGCCATGTGATTTCAAGTTCTGTACTCTAACCACTAGGCCACGGGGGCGAGATTTGGGAGTAATAAGCATTTACAATGTGATATTAACAAGAATTGTCACTAAACGGCCATTTTAAATGGTTTTACTACTAAGTTGCTGAAATCCTGTGACTTCATTTAACAAAATGAAGTGAGCTTCGCCCCTGTCAGTGGTTTTATGGGAAAGTGGGTTTATAAATAAACACAAGAGTTCCTTCTTAAGCACCTTACTAACCTCATGTGACTTAAACATGAAACTTAAAGTGGTTAAACATTTCCAAAGACCTATGTGATGATGGTACCTAAAAAAAGCACCTCTTAGCCCTTTAAAAGCTGGAACTTCATGCTTATGCAAATAGGTTGGATCCAGGCCAGCCGCAAAGTAAATTGTTGGGTAATTTTCTAAAATAGATTTTTGTGTCTGCTTTCCAAAACCTTTAATATTTGCTTAATATTGTTGAGGTAAGATACTCATAGTATTTTCCAAATATAGATTCTAGTTTCGTCTGCTTTACAAAACCTTAACTACACTGTATCTGCTAAATTTTGATGAGGAAATATACTCAGAGTAGCAAACAGTTTAGTGTTATCTCATGCACCTAGGAAGTCGACGCTGTTATATGTACGGTCCTTCCATAGTCACGGAAACCTTGACAGATAAGAAGATATGATAAATTTAACTAATAACTGATATATTCTACCGATGTCTCATTTGAAAAGAACAAAAGATACACATTAACTGTACTGTAAGCTATACCAGTATATATTCCCAACTATCCTAGTTACTTCCCTTACTTACAAGGCCACCATTTGCAATATGTTGGACAAAAGTAAACAAACCTGCAAATCTCTCTAGGGAAAGGTAAAGTAAACAAAAATGACGCTGAAAATTATGTGATGTTAATTGGGTTTGCTTATAAGACCCCACTTTGTCATCCAAAATCTATGTAAAAAAATGTGACTTATAGTCGAGTATATACGGTATGCAAACAGGTTAGCTCCAGGCCAGCTGCCAAGTAAATTGGCGGCTGGCCTGTGATCTAACATGTTTGCTTCTCTGTGTATCTTTCCTCATACAAATTAAGCAGATATTGAAGGTTTTGGAAAGCAAACAACCAAAAAATCTATTTTTAAAAAAATACACAGCATTCTAAGGGTTATACATACAAATTTCTTGTTTGGATGGGAGGGGGGGCCCATACTTTTTCCCTACTCACATTTCATGTTTTCTGACTCGAGTTGCTGACAGGAGGCCTGGTGTAAAAACTGGTCATCTTCGCACAGGAAGTTGGCGCAATAGGAGCACAGGAACATACGACCACCTGGGTATAAATTTAAACATTAATTAGCAACCACATATGTAAAAGTTTAACTTACAAATGCCTGTGTACAAATACAGTCTAACTTGTGTTAAGCAACCACCCTTTTAAGAAGCCAACCTGCCTTAAACAGCCACTACAGAAAGTCCCATTGTTGGCTTTATAGTGTACATCAATTTGTGTTAAGCAGCAAACCTGTCTTAAACAGCCAATTTACTTTGTCCAATAGGCTGGCCTCTTGACACAAGTTTGACTGTATAAACATACAAATGCCTGTGTATAAATTTAAACATATTACTACCTGTGCACAAGCTTAATATACCACTGCCTGTGTACAAGTTTAAACATACAACTGCATGAATACAAGTTCAAACATTTAATCATGTGTATTGAAGTTTAAACAGACAACCATATGTATAATGATTGAAACATACAATTATGTCCATACAAATTTTAAAAATAAAATCATGTATATGCAAGTTTTAACATACAATTGCAATGAAAAAAGTTCAGGCACATAAATTTACACATTCTAGATTTGTTTCAAGCCTTTACTTTTTGCAAACCAATATCTCATTTCCTCACAGTCAAAGCATATGACTAAATCAAAAGCAAAATCATAAAGTAAAACATTTCCTTTCTGGTTTTGGTAGACTTGATTTAGTTTCGCAAAATCATAAAGTAAAACACGTTTTTTTTCTGGTTTTGGTAGACTTGATTTGGTTTCACGCCATCTTCAAATGTTTTTCTTATCATAAATCAGGGTACCGTTTATCTAAACAGTTAACGCTTAAGATTTGCGTTAGTCTAAAACAACATGTCCTTTTATTTCAATATTTGGCATAGCAATATTGCAAAGTAACACATCCTTGGAATCGTCTCTCTGAGATGCTTCCAATGACGTGTCACATTACAATAATGTCCTTTCATTGAAGATACTATCCATGTTTATTAGTTTATTAGACTTACACAAATATTTTCCGTAAGTTGTTTAGTAAAACGGTACCCTGGTCTGTGCTTTCCCAACTACTGCACACAATTCTTTCGAACTGTCTACTTTCCAACATAAAAAGAATTGATAAGAAGTATTGGTTAACCCATTACCAAACAATAATGACATTTCACCAGTTTGTTGCATACGACTCTGAAAAACATTGTGGGAAAAGAAGAATTTGCTCTTAACAAGAAATTCCTCCTTTTCCCACAATGTTTTCTGTTCTATCAGAAGGATATTTTTTAATTTCATTACATTTTGAAAAGTCTGCAAACTCTTTCAATTTGGGACAGTCGAAAACTTGGTGTTCAGTAAAGGGTTAAGCAAGAGTTCTTAAACACTTCTTGCAATGACACATTCACTCATATTTGTCAAGAAATTAAGTAGGTATAAACTTTTAACATTACCTTGGTCTTGTACACCTCTCTTACATTCTATACACAAGGCATCTGTCAGCGCACATGTACAGGCATGTGTAGTTAAACATTTCTTCCCATGGCACACCCACGTCTCACAGAAATCGCAAATAGCACCCTGGATAAGGAAATAAATGTAGTGGAGAACACAACAAGTTTATATTGAGGGTTTAACCCTTTCCCAAACAACACATGTTTGACTGTCCAAAATTGGAAGAGATTGCAGACGACATTTCAAACTTTGATGCAATCGGAAAATAATCTTCTGATAGGGCAGAAAACATTGCGGGAAAAGGAAAAATTGCTCCTTACGAGCAATTTCTCCTTTTCCCACAATTTTTTCTAAATTCATCTGCAACAAAGTGGTCAAAAGTCGTTATTGTTTGGGAAAGGGTTAATGCAAGACTATAAATAGTTCTTTTTCAAATTCACAAAGCACTCACTATATAGTCTTACATTGAGCCCTTGAAATACAATAGAATTTTACCAGAATTTGACAGGGATGTTTTCCAACTACAGCCAAACTTGTGTTAAGAGGCCAGCCTATGGGACAGAGTAAATTGGCTGTTAAAGACAGGTTGGCTGCTTATCACAAATTGATGTACACTATAAATCTAACAATGGGACTTTCTGTAGTGGCTGTTTAAGGCAGGTTGTCTGCTTCAAAGGGTGGTTGCTAAACACAAGTTAGACTGTATATAATTGTGATAATCAGTCTAATGAGAATCTTCATTGCATTTTTATAAAGACGATAAAAAAACAATAAACATTTGTTTTGATATGTCACTTTTTCAAAGAACACACTTTCATGGGTGAAAGTTGAAGAATTTAAAAAACCTGAAATCTGTAGTTCATTATCCTGAAAAGGCATGTTTGCTATAGCATTATATAGGGACAAAATGTCTCAAAAACCTGAAATTCAGGAATAATCCTGAACACTTTCACCCATGCACTTTAGTCATGCATCTAAACTTGGTACATACAACTCACAACAAGGGAGACAAAATGGAGTTATATTGCTCAGAAGAGTTTTGGTTGAGGAAAAAGCCCTTCTTTTCTTTTTTTATCGCATGTGACCCAGTTTCGATTTGGCACAAGATTTCATGGAAAAAACATTTGACCCAACCTCTCATGAAAACTGGGCCTTTAAATACAGTCTCTAAAGCGTACACACAATATCATAATGCCCACCAACTTTCAATGATTTAACAAAAATGAAGACTCTAGAGTGTTGTGGAATAATAATATGCCTCTTAATAAAGTTTTTGGTAACTACATTGTGTAAAATTCTAATTGCCTGTCTATTAAATGATTATAATATTTTCCTTAACAACCCTCTGTTGAGTTTATTTCCCTTTTTGCCAGTGACTGATGCCTTTTCCTTCACCAAACAAGAAAAAAAAAGGAAAAATAAGGATAAAGCTTTTAAGATTTTCTATGCTTCACTATTTTCGTAGTCAGCATTAATGGAAAAAAAATCAATTAAAACTTAATTGTTGAGACAAAAGAATACATTTTTAAAATTCCCTTATATCACAATGTCGTCAAAAGCTCTTTAGTAAAATTCTTCCTTAAAAATGTATTTTCACTTCATTAAATGCTGTGTCAACAATTTTTCAGACATGTAACGGCTTTTCAGGGTCAACCAGTACAAGGCTTGGTGGACTCTGAACTGACTTGCCAAAGGTTACTCCAGCAAACCCAGAGGTGTCAGTGGGGCATGAACCCAGGATCACCAAGTTCTTAGTCTGCTACCTTAAGCACATGGCCATGCAGGACCCCACTTTATGTTTATAAGGCACTTAGTATAGTATTGCACTGAACCCATAACTGTTCCTAAGTTATAGTAACAACTGTTGACAAATGATAGTAACCTTAACCACTGGGCCACGCCCTACCTTAACCCATTACCAAACAATAACGACATTTGACCAGTTTGTTTCAGACGACTCTGGAAAACACCTTGGTAAAAGGAGAAATTGCATGTGAGGAACAATTTATTCTTTTACCACAATGTAATCTGCCCTATCAGAAGATTAATTTTCATCATATTTTGAAATGTCCTCTGCAAAACCTCTTTCAATGTGGGACAGTCGAAAATTTGGCATTTGGTAAAGGTTTAGAAGATCCATTTACTCCATTGATCACAATGAAGGAAAGTACGGGTTAAAAAGATCTATGTCAAGGAAAATTTAACCGACGAAAACGCTCCCAACTTACCACCATAGCCATTCCTGTTGTATATTGACCAGGATGCTTGATCACACAATCACCAGTCTTCATCATACACTTCTGTTTAGCTGCAGAAAAAAACACAGAAACTAAGACTGATTTTCAATCTCATTTTTTGAATTCTTTTTATTTACATTTTTATCCAGTATTGTCCTGATCCTTTAATTAAGCCTCTCTTTGTCCCAGTGGTTCCAATAATTGAAATTGGCTCATTTTTTTTATTCTTTTCATTTTGATTCTTTTAATTTTACCAGGATCAAGTTTTGAGGTGGTGAAGTACATGTTATTGTCAATAACTTCATCAAAGATTTAAAATGAAATATGACAAAACTTTGCTTATATTATTAAAATGTAGGAAAGGCAACTTCCTTAGGTGTTGTTATCTCACTGCTGCCAGGAATACATTTGAATTTGAATAATAAAAGCTGCTTGTTCACATAGGTAAGGAAACTTGGACATAAACATCTGATTTCTTGAAAAACTGTACAGCAGCTGTGCTTTTGAATGAGACACACTGGAAAATAGCCATTGGACGAAAAATAAGCTTGTAAGCATTAAGACCCTCTATACAATGAATTTGTGGGCGACATTGGTGCAGTGGTAGTGTGTCAGGCTCTTGTACCGAGGGTCCCAGGTTCAAATCCCCGTAAGACGAGGTGAAAATTTCCGGGACTCACACACGAACCGGCACAATTACTGGTTTAGTATCCAGGACGCAGTCCTTGAGAGTGGTTTTGAACAAGCTTTAAGCTTCCTTCACAATCTATGTAAAACAACTATGGTTAAAAATAAATATATATTGTGATCCAAAAGCATTACAATGGTTTTGAAATTCATTGCGTAACATCTACACATACTTAATGCTATGTATATATGTAATGACACATTCTGAGCCAAATTTTTATTTTCAGCAGCTATCTTTCATGATATATTACACCACAATTCAAAAACTGTATTGTTTCAACGACATTCTATTCTGATATGCAATTTGTCTCATGTTTAAACATGCACCTTTCAAGAAAACAATCTCAATAAAATAAAAACAATAGATCAATATTTCCTCTTACCACAAGCCCCGCATACAGGCAGTCTTTGTATAGAATTACAAAAGTAACAAAATGCTCTGTTTTTCTGTGTACGCTTACACTGGTCACATTCCTGAAACACATGAAAACATCATTATCAATAGAACTTGACCATAATTAGAGTTAAAATAGATGTGCTCTGGAAGTGATAAATGATGAACAACTAGATGCATATTTTTGACATGAAAAGTGCATCAGACACTAAATGAAAAATCTGATGAATATCTAGAAGACAGCAATTTCATGATTTCTTTTATGGCTGTTTTTTCTTGCCAGCCAAAGTAATTATAACCGGTTACAACTGGTTATCAATTATTCCTTGTATCCTTCAGTAGCATAATCGTCAATTCTTAAGATTTGTCTGATTTTTTGTTAAAGTTCCATTTCAAGAATGAAATTCGTTCAGGTGTATGAACCAATTGACTAAGATCAATTCTAACTGAATAATTATTTATATCCGGATTTTAGTAGTATCCGAATATCATTGCAATGAAAGGTCGGTGTTCATAACAATCGGAGATCTCGAAATCGACATACCATCAGAAAGTTGCATGGTCTCTCTATCAGTGATTTCTCCTGGTTGCGAATATCTCGCTGTCTCTCTTTCATTTTCTCTGCTTTCTTTCTCTGTCCTGTCTTTTTCTTCGGCATTTTTTAAGTCTGTCAAATTTACCGGAAGTAACGTGTTTGTCAATGAATTAGGAAAAAGGAAGATGACTTAACAGCACAAATCTCAATGAACGGAAAGTAACAAGTAAGACGAAAAGGTTTAAAAAGTAAGCAAGGTTTTGTTTTAATCCAATTCAATGAATGAGTTATGAACTTTCAATATGTGTCTATTTCATAAAGACCTTTTTCAGAGATGCGAAAATAAAATAAAAACAAGCTCTGAGGATGTTCTTCATGATCATCTAATATCTTTTTGCCATTTTTTTCTCAAATTTAAAGTCTTTCCCAAGTGTCAACAAATATATAAGTGGGTGACATTGGTGCAGGGGTACAGTGTCCGGCTCTTGTACCGAGAGTCCCAGGTTTCGAATCCCAAATAGGCTAGGTGAAAAATTC
Organism: Cerastoderma edule; assembly: GCA_947846245.1. Lineage (NCBI taxonomy): Eukaryota > Metazoa > Mollusca > Bivalvia > Cardiida > Cardiidae > Cerastoderma > Cerastoderma edule. Next base: position 14,546,405 of record OX401408.1, on the reverse strand, counting down.
CAAGACTATCCCACAAACAGGCACAATTACTGGTTTAGTATCCAGGAAGCAGTCATCGAGAGAGGCTTTGAACAAGCTTTAAGCTTCCTTCACAATCAATGTAAAACAAAACAATAGTGAATATATATTTTAAGGTACCAGAATAATTAATTATTCATATCTCCATGATAGTTTGACAAATCATTTACACTGAAAATGGACCTAAGTCAAGAAGGGTGAAGATTGTTTCCCCAAGAGTCGTTTCCTCGAATAGAATAGAAGTTTGTTTGATTTGTTTTACTAACAATTGTGAAGGAGGATTAATTAAGCCTATTGAGTCACTCTTGATGACTGCTTCCTGGACAATACACCAGTTCTTGCACCGATTCGTGGGTTAGGTCTGGCAATTTTCCATTCGCCTGACAGGGGTTTGAACTCGGGACACTTGGTACAGTAGTCCGCTCTACCACTGTAGGAAGTTAAATCATTTAGAAATTGAGTAGTTGTTTCCCCAAAGTTAATCTATATAGCAATTTTATCTATGTTATATATAGAATATTTGTATAAAGTAGTTAGATCTAATAACGGTAAATTTCATTTTTTATGAAGAATTTAATTTGTAAAATTAAGGTTGGTTGAAAATAAAGTACGATTTCCTTGAATTTGGAATATTTTGATATTTCATATACATCTGGGATAAATAGGCATCAATGGGTTATAAGTCTATATCCCAATACCGTCATCAGTATTTTAACCCACGCAGAGACGGGCCATACAGTTTCATACACAGAGTCTCTTACCACAAGGCCATTGAGGTCCCTAATGATTTTATCATGAGAATATTGCTGAACTGACTTTCGAACCTAGGACCATTGTTATCCAGGTCTTCAGACTTAGCTACTGAGGCAAAAAAAGAAAAGGAATTCAAATATAAAACAATGTATAGTTTAATTGAATGAAATTGTAACCATATATAAAGCTATGTACAATTAGACAATTCTGCAATATAACAATAAAAATGTGTGATTATTACATAAAAATTACATGTACTATAAAATAAAATGGGCCAATGATTAAAAAATACCTTTTGTAACTCATTTTTGGCTGCAACATATTTGCTATAAAACGCATACAAACATTTTGTTAAACTTTTGAAAATATTTCATATTGCTGGTTAATATACATAATATAAAACTGATAAAAAAGTTTTTTTACATAATTAAGTTTTACTACAAATGGCAACATCGCTATCTGTGAAGTTGGCAAGGTGCTTGTTAACATTTGAGAGTTTTTGAGACTCAAAATTAAATGTCGTTGAAACAATACAATGTTTGTATTGTTATATGATATACTATCAAAAGTGGTGAAAGCAGAATAAATTCAGGAAACGTCAAATATCTTAGTATGTACATCCTATATATATGTTAAATATAAAAAATGTAACATCACTTTTAGATATGAGGAAATATTTTTTCACTGTAAATAGGCTTTAAAACTTAAATACAAACTTGTTATGCTTCCAATGGCTTTTTTTCAGTGCATAATTTACAGCAGTACAGTTGTATAAATTTAAAGAAATTAAATTTTAACTTCCCAATCTCTTCACATCTGTGAACAAACACCTTTAACCCTTTCCCAAACAACAAATTGTCCACGGTCCAAAATTGAAAGAGTTTGCAGACGACATTTCAAAATGTGATGAAATCGGAAAATAATCTTCTGATAAGGCAGAAAACATTGTGGAAAAAGGAAAAATTGCTCGTTATGAGCAATTTCTCCTTTTCCCACAATGTTTTCTAAAGTCGTCTGCAACAAAGTGGTCAAATGTCATTATTGTTTGGGAAAGGGTTAAGCCATAATTCATTATCTAATTATCTCATTATCTAATTAAAAAACAAACTGCCATTCTTGATTAATAAAACCTATGACATGAAAAGAAAGTTATCCCACACAGCTTTGTTTAGAGCTTATTCCAAAGGTAATTAAAAAGAGATGTTTCTACCATGGTCAAGCCTTAATCAATTGTTTTTTCTTGACAAAGGCCCCAGTTGAAAAATTGAAAAGATTTTTTTTTTATCAGAATATGTACCTAAAACAGGGTTAGATCAACACCTCATATTTTGGGGAGAGTAAGATTTCGATTCATTGGGTTTTTTTACACCATTTTAACATTTTTTTGTTAAATTGCAATGATGGGCTCATTGTAATTGAATAAAGATCCTAACATAACTTAACTTCCCCTAAGCACTGGTTAAAATTGGGGTTAGATCCATGCCAGCCGCCAAGTAAATTGGTGGCTGGTCTGATCTAACCTGTTTGCTACTCTGAGTATCTTTCCTCATTAGAATTAGGCAGGTATTTAAGGTTTTGAGAAGCAGACGACACAAAAATCTATATTTAGAAAAATTGTCTAGCATTCTAAGGGTCAAACCACCACGAGATTTCAAGTTCTATGCTCTAACCACATGGCCACCAAGGCCCCTGTTCTAACCTCATGGCCACCAATGCCCCTGTTCTAACCACAGGGCCACCAATGCCCTTATGTGAGATCAATAGAAACGACAAGCCCCTGTGTGATCAATAGAAATCACAAGCCCCTGTGTGATTAATAGAAACGACAAGCCCCTGTGTGATCAATAGAAATGACAAGCCCCTGTGTGATCAATAGAAACGACAAGCATCAGCAAATGGCAATTATAAAGAATAAGTTAGTGGTAAAAAACACTATCACATTTGTATAAACAAAAAATTGCAACTAAAAACCAAAATTGACCCATGAGAGCAATCTTTCCTTTGTTTGATTGGTTTTATATATCATCCTTTGAAGTGAAGTAAGTTTAACATGTGGATATATGGAATATTGAATTACCCTGTATATCAATTCATGTTTAAAACAATTAATAACAGGAGAGCTTTTTAAAACTAATCATGAACAAGTTTTGATTTCATCAAGATGTTTTCTGAAAAGGTTGTCCTAAAAAAAAGTTGTATTTGAAAAATGAAAACAATACATCTGAAAAAAAAAAAACCCTGCTCAATATGAGCAATTTCTATAATTCTAGTCCTCAAATATGAAGCTGGTTACAAGAAAATAACAGTCAAAAGCCAGTACTTTTATCAAAGGAAAATTACTTCAAAGGTGCTTGTTCACAGATGTGGGGATATTTGGTAGTTAAAACTTAATTTCGTTAAAACTGCACAACAGCTTTACTGTTATATGATACGCACTAGAGAAGAGTCATTGGAAGAAACATTATATCGTTTTTATTTCTTTAAAGCGTGTAAACAGTGAATTAACCGGTATTTTAATTCAAAAGCATGACAAAGCTTTTGAGATCTACTGCACATTTACCATACATACTTAGAGAAATTGAGGCTTCCTGAATTAATTATGCTTTCAATAGCTACTTTTAATTGTATATCAAACAACAATAAAAAACAAAAACTGTATTGTTTCAACAACATTAAAACCAGAATTGGTTCAATACGAGCAAATTCTGATTTTGACACAATGATTTTGATGTCTATTCTAAACCAACAATTTTGCAGTGTATAGTTGATCCTTTTTTGCATGTTTAATAATTGGTTTTGAGGTCTAAACGCAAATTAGCCTAACATGACGAGTGATTAATTTGTTGGTTTTTATATGGTGTCAGCGCTATTTCAGTTATGTTGTGTTGTCCGAAACATAAAGATGGAGTAAGAATTCATACTTGACAACCCATAAGGGTTGGCCAAACCAAGTAGAACCATGGGCATTCCATGGGCATTCCATAAGTCAGTCGAAAGGCTATCTTTCATGAAAGTTCAAATGCTGCCAGCGAGATTTAAATCTTTCATGAAAGTACAAATGCCGCCAGCAAAATTTAAACCCATTCATAGATGGGCCAAATTAAAAAAAAAATAAGCATGAACCTTTATCGTTTCCTACTATAGAAAGTTGTCCAGATTTACAACATCCAAAGCAGTACAGTAACAGGCCCAACTTTTTCGCTAATTGTATTGGGTTTAACACCATGTCAACAGTATTTCAGTTATTTTACAGCTTCCCCGGATTTTACCAGTACTAGTCAGTACTCTCCCCCAAAACACTCACATGAAAAATGAGACCTAAGAAGACTGCTTTATAATATGTTTAAACTTGAAGCCATTGTGGTTAAAACATTGCTCGATTATAAGCAACTTCTTTTGGTTGCAACTATGTTCAAGCCCCATCAAGACCTCTGCTTTCGTGGGGGTGGCCTTTGGCAAATCACTTCAGAGCCTAGTACTGGTGCATCCAAGAAAGCCATTACAAAACTGAAAATTGTTGGTAGAGCACAGACGAAGAGGACCCATATGTGACCTGTGTAAGTAACTTACTATAACGATATAACTATAACTAATGTCATGAAAGTACCAAGCAGCTTTAACGTCAAGAGGAATACATCAGGGTAAAACCCCTGCATATTAACTGTTTCTTGAATCTTTCAGTACTGTCATGTACATAAACCACAGAATATCAAGGTTACAATAAAATTAAAAGAACTATCTCACCGATTGAGATTTAAACCTTTTTTAAAAAAAAAAAATGTCTTTTACTGATAAAATGACAACATAGATTTCCTAAGCAACATTAGACTAGATTATTGACAGCTTTCCACCCCTGTTTATAACCTTACAGAAAAGATATGGATCATTTGTATTGCAGATTTTTCAAACCATTTAAACAGGTTTATTTGGTAAATAACGAGCTAAACTTGAAATAAGAGGTGCAATTTTTAGATTCCATTGTCATGCAAGTCTTTGGGTTTTTGGAAACGTTTATCCGCCCTGGAAAATGGTCTTTGGTTTAGAGGTAATGATTGTTGATATCAAATTTTTTAACATTTACAACTCCAAGATAACAAAACTCTGATTAAGCCCTTTGATGGTCTTACTTAAGATT
>OX401408.1:14441699-14540999 GCA_947846245.1 Cerastoderma edule | reverse complement strand
TTAAATGAGGATAAGTAGAATAATATAGGGAAAAACGAAAACTGGTTCGAATTGACAATTTCTCCTTTTTTACCTCATTATGTGTTGCAGATCCCGCAGTATTACCTAGTCAACGCATAAAAAGAACTATTTTCCATACATTGTTCTTTGATGTATGTTAAGAGCAATTTCTCCTTTTCAAACAATGTTTTCCACAGTCGTTTACAAGAAACTGGTCAATTATTTGGTAATGGGTTAAGGAAATCAAATTTCAACTTCCAAATTTTCTCACACATTGTATACAAGCAGCTTTAACATGTGGGTAACTATTTAATGATAAAATACCGGTGGCCCATTTCAATGTCATGGTTAATAAATATTTCACCCCATTCTCCATTCACGATTAAAGCACCAACAATAACTAGAGCTTGTTTTTAACCCTTTCCCAAACAACAAATTTTGGACTGTCCCAAATTAAGAGAGTTTGCAGACGACATTTCAAAAGGTGATGTTATTGGAAAATAATCTTCTGATAAGGCAGAAAACATTGTAGGAAAAGGAAAAATTGCTCATTACGAGCAATTTCTCATTTTCCCACAATGTTTTCTAAAGTCGTCTGCAACAAAGTGGTCAACTGTTGTTATTGTTGAGGAAAGGGTTAAGGAAATACCACACCAATGATTCTGTCTCAAAAACAGTTAGATTTTTTCAAAAGATTTTTTAAGGAATCGATAGAAAGATTATATCATTTATCAAAACTCTCAGAGTGCATGAGAAATCATAGTTAATATCAACATAAAATGAAATATATGAAGGCAAAAAATGTATATAATTTTTTTTACCAAGATCGGATGACATTTACTTTTGATGATAGAATTGTTAAAACGGATAATAATTTTTTCCAACACGTTTCTATTTCACCATTAATTTTCCTCTCTCTGTGTTTTCTTTGTATTTCTTAATTTGTAAATATCAAATATATTAAATTCTGTATTAAATTGTGTATGTAATATAAGGCTTTAATATTTTAAAATATTACTTTACATATCAATTATTTTGTACAGAAATATGATTAAATTCAACTTTGATCTATCTAATAACATCTTAACCCTTTACCAAATGCCAAAATGTTGACTGTCCCAAAATGAAAGAGTTTGCAAACGACATTTCAAAATGTGATGAAATTGGAAAGTAATCTTATGATAGGGCAGAAAACATTGTGGGAAAAGGAGAAAATGCTCATTAATAGCAATTTCTCCTTTCCCCACAATGTTTTCTAGAGTCGTCTGCAACAAACTGGTCAAATGTTGTTACTGTTTGGAAATGGGCTAAGGGCTACACATACACTGCAGACTCATTATACCGCGACCCGTTATAACGCGATACTCATTATAACGCGGGTCTCCTATGGCTCCCAAAATTTCAAGCACATTAGGGCTTAAAGGTCATATGTACAGGTTGGGTTTATTTCATAAAATTTAAATATGAAGTAAAAGAATCACATTGAAATTATTTCCAACATTTTAGCATAACGCATTACACCATGAATCACCGTCATAGCGCACCGATTAATAAAAGTTCGTATGACTTACTTCCCTTTGCTGTGACGTCACTCGTGATCCACTGAATGCGCCATGTAAAGGGCGTGAAGAGCGATCGCTGGTTAGAAGTGGTGTTTTTCTTCAAATAAACGATCCTAAAGTCATTGTTTGGATTGACAGCGCATTTTATTTATTGAATATGATTCATTTTATAAGAATATCAATTTGAAAAAAGATAAATTAATAACTTAACCCGTGAATTTGCATGGATTTGTCATTGCGTAAACCTGTTCATATGAAAGGAACGGCTTGAAATTCGGACGATTTTCCTTGAAAAAATGATTCTTAAGTCATTGTTTGGATTGACAGTGAATTTTCTTTACTGGATATTTTTCATATTATAAGATTATCCATTTGAAAAAAATAAATTAGTGACTTAACGCGTGAATTTACAAGGATATGTCAATGCGTTCATATGAAAGGAACGGCTTGAAATTGGGACGATTTTCCTCGAAATAGCAATCCATAAGTCAATGTTTGGATTGACAGTGCATTTTCTTTATTGAATATGTTTCATATTATAAGAATATTCTTCTGAAAAAAAGAGTAAGTGACGTAACGCGTAAATTTGAAAGGATTTGTAAATGTTTTCATATGTAAGAATCGGCTTGAAATTTTGACGATATTTGTGAAAACAGCTATTTTTATTAATATTTGTTGAAAAAAAAACACGAGTACTTTTTCGTCAATGATCGTGTATTAGCATTAAGGTTTTAATTGAGTAGTAAACAAAGACATAGATCTGAATAAACGAATTGTCTTAAAACCGTACATCGTATAACTATTAACTGTCAAATTCACCCTGCATTGTCTTATCAATACATGAAATGAAACGGGAGAAGATCATAAATTGCGAACAAACAAACCGTATTATAACCCAACTTACTTGTGATACGAAGGTTATCCTTTAACTCACATTTTCACCACACATCAACTTACTTGTGATACGAAGGTTATCCTTTAACTCACATTTTCACCACACATCAACTTACTTGTGATACGAAGGATATCCTTTAACTCACATTTTCACCACACATCCAAATTTCAAAACTAAACACTGGCACATTCAAGAGTATTTGTTAAAATCATCCGGCAACTTTCCAGTAACTCCACCCCCAGTAAAAGGTCTATGATTTCGAAATTGATTCCGATGTCGTCTTTCTAGATCAACTGTTTTGACTTAAGAATTGTTCTTCATATTCACTTCACATTTATGTTCGTTTTCTCTCGTGTAAGTAGCCTTGACATATTGAGCATTTAATTTTCGGACAGGTTTAATAAATAACAGCTAAAACAAAAAAATCGTCATAGTTTATTTTATTAACAACTTTAAATAAACATATTTGAATTTATTTGTTATGATTTTGGAATTTAAATACCAATTTGACAAAACTTGATTTTGATGTTAAAACGTTGTTTTTGTTGAAAATATAGAGTTAATACCGTTTTGGTGAATACTGATTATCATATACTTATTGAAGTGTCAAACTATTCTTATACTATTCTTATAGAAAAGACAACATGTCCACTTCTTTGGATATCATAACGACATAACGACAAAGTATCAGACGTAAGTCACATTGAGAGATAAATATGTCCTGACACACCTTACCAATCCAAACATCCTGTAAGAGTTTGGTCTTAATTGGTTATATCTTAACAATGGATTTTTTAGATAAATTTAATTGCCGCGCATTAAAAGTGTGAGATTTGACGCTTGTTATTTTATGTCTGGAATAGCAGAACGTGTCAGACCTGTTAATTAACAACAGAGATATTTAAGAGATTAACGCCAGAGGCTATCTTTCGCCTAAACAATAAAGGACTTGAGACTTGAAATATACTGTGCATATGTGGCAGATTGGTGTTAATTTGCATCACGACCCTTAATCCTTGTAATGTCCGATGTTTGTTGATTGACCCTTTGTATGTGAGGTAAACTGACAATAATCAATTAAATTGTAAACAAAGAGATTATGTTCAAATGTGTAAATTATATATTAAGTGATCTTATTACTAAATTATCAATATATATTTGTAATAATCATGTTTGAACACCTGCATTTCAGTGTGACATACGTCATTTAAACCAATATTACCAATGGCAAAAAATGAGGTGTGTGATTTAAATAATTCCGAAAAGCAGACGCTTAAGTTAAGATCGAACCAATTATCATTTGCGTTGATGTGTTCAGAGACAGTTTGCGGATATCAAATATTCTTTATTTTGAATTTTCATTCAAAGACAACGGCAGATAAAAGAAACTTGCTTGTTTTAATCAGTTTGTTATCATAGCAATCAACGTACATTTTTCATTTTGTCTCATTTATGTACAATGGCAACGTTTCTCCGATTATGTTAAAACATAAAACAAGTTTTGCAAATAAGAACAAGATGCCTTTAAGCGTTTAAAACCCAAAGACATGGATATACAATAACTGATGATGTTGGATGAAATTAACATATTCTTGCACCCCTTTGAATTCTTACGTAATATAATCGTAAAGCAGCCTAATTACATGGGTAAAAGTTCAGAAAAGTGAAAATACTGAAATTTCAAGCTGGGGGCAGCAGGGCCCCCGGTGGGTACAGGGCAACGCCCTGGCTGGGGGTCCGGGGGGGCGAAGGCCCCTGGAAGCTCCTGGATTTTGGCATATTGGAGTGCAATTTGAGGCCTTTAAATATACTTAAACACTGATATTATTTTCTACATTTTGAAGGTGAAATAGATGACAACACTACAAATCAAAGGTTTTAAAGTTAGAAAAGCAGAAAGTTGATCTACACAATGTCAATTTATTTTCACAATCAGTAACTGTAAGATGATAAAGTTACTAATCACCCAAAAGTCACTTAAAATTGACAGGATCTCAAAAATCTCTACTGAATCGTGTCTAGGAATGATTTTTCTTTTCAAAAACACTTTTTGTTTTATCAAAATCCGTCAATGCAATCAGAAACAGCAAAGAGTTTCACAAAATTCTGCGTAAAATTTCACCATGACATTCCTTACGTCCACGGACGGATGCACGAAACCGGTAGTTTATAGCAAATTTTCACTAATTCCTCCCCGAAAATATCCAAAAGCCACAAACCTTCGAAAGATATGTCCATTCTCTTTCGATATGATGCGGTTACAACATCGGGCATCGGACACACAATTCACATTTGCGATATTAACAATAAATATTCACTGTTTGACGTTTGGAGTCGGCCATTACTTTTTCTAATCAGAGTAAATAAATAACATAATCCCATTGGTTGTCAAAATTAAAATTCAATTGATTTGGCAATCATCATTGTTTTCTTAACCAATGGGATGACGTTATTTATTTACCCCGTTTAGTGAAGATAACAACAACAATTTGACCTGCCGGTCCCCCCATTTTCTCCTCGAATTTATGTGATTTGGAAAAATGGCCCTGACGTAGATCGGAAATACGGAATTCCGTCATAATACGGAAAACTTTTACCCATGTAATTAAGTATTCCTAACTAAGTATGTAGCATAGTTAATCTGTTCCAAACAAAACTCACTTGGCGAGTAAGAGAGTCATTCAAGGAAATTAACTTTCAATAAAGGTGTAATCAACGTGATTTATCCTTTTCTTGAATTTATCTACATTTACACAGTGCAAATTCTATATAAAGATCTAGCAAGACTAGTGAATGTTGTCGGTGTGTTTGAAATAAGGGAAATATAACGGTTACTCACTAAGTAGTATGAAATTGAAGCGTATTCACCTGTATAAATTACTTTGAATTGGGTCCGATCATTTAAAGATCAATAAAATCAATTCTCTGGAAACGCCTAACAATGCGTTAACTTGCCGTCTTCGAAGTGAAGTAACACAGCCTACTGTTCTTGTTTGGGGAATATATCTTTTGCTTATTTGTAAAGTAAACACGGTCCAGTTTACTTATCGAAACTTTTTGCAGCTTTTATGTTCGTCGGAAAACGGGAGAAACTCGCATCCCTGCGACCAAAAGCAGAATAACACAAGAAGATTTGTCAAAATACCATATTCAATATCCAATTTACGTTTCCCAAAACACAATTCAACACTTAAAATGTCCGAAATTTGTGCAAAAACACCGTCGTTACTGAGAACTAGATTCTTCTTACTGATAGTTCATATGACTTTGAAGCACAAATGACGTCACAACAAGGGAGATAAGTCATTCACAAAAATCGATAAAGGTGAATAAAAGTAGTCAAAAACAACATTTTTCGCTTCTGTATGAGAAAAAAATCATTACCTCCGTCATAACGAAACCATAACCTAATTCAAAAACCATAATTAAAGAAAATTTTGTTTATCGGGAAATTTGACCTTTAAACAATAGCCTTAATCTCCCCCTTTCTGCAAAATGACGCGGTCGGCATCCTAAATAGAAAGTCTACCTACAAATTGCACTCCGAAGGCGTGAAAATCAATAACTCCCTGGGTAATCCCCATTGTTTGTCACGGTCTTTTAAACAAAGCGCGTGGCCTTTATACGTACACAATCCGTGACCCGAGGGAAGATTTAAATCTATGTGTACTTAGTGTTGATAAATTACATAATATCATTAGTTTGTACACGCTTATTCAGGGGAGTGTTTTACACCTAGTTTAAATGGTAAAGCATTAGATACACATGCTGGGAGAACTTCGATAAAATTTACTCACTCCTAACTTGGAGTTTAAATCTATAAATAGAACATGGGTTAACTGAATCCACCCTCCTTTTTCTGTAGTGTGTATTTAAACTGCACGTGCCTCTATCAATGATCCTTAACTTGAATCGTAATGAAACAAATAAAAAGGAATATATAGTTAAACATGTAAGTTTTGATTATGTTTTTTATTTGCTTTTCTTTTATTCACAATAAATTCAATGATAAGTCTGTAACTCAACACAATCTTGAAATATGAATAGACTACTTCTTGAATCTTATTGTTTCTTAAGTGGTTATGGTCTGGCATATAGCGCGTAAGGGACCTCGCGTTATATTTGTCAACCCCACTATTAACGCGGATCTAGCATCATGGCTCCCGACGATCGCGTTATAATGAGTCTGCAGTGTACCTTGAAAAAGACAGAATTTGATTATTCCAAAACAAAATTTTTAAATAATAATTGAGAAGAAGATATTGGCCATTATTATATGGGCAATTTCTCCTTTTCAAACAATGTCTTGTATCTTAATCGCAATAATGTATTTAAATTTCATCAAAATCTCAATTTCTGACTGCAACTTCATTCAAAAAGGGAAAAATATAAAAATTGATTATGGAAAAAAAAAATGCAGAAAAAAAATCCACATGTCTTTTGAAGACCTAAAAAATCAAAGGAAACAATAACAAGTTAACAGTGTATGCCATTATTAATTTCATTGAGTAAAATGCAGTTTGTAAATACTATAATATTTGAGCCAAAACACAAACAGGGAGGGGTTGGTCTAAACACTAAACCTATCAATGTAGCTATTAATTCCTTTTTCTTATAGTCTATATCTAAGACAACTTTCTTTCTTTTGTCCAGATGATGTCAATAATTGCCTTTATATGATGTATGAAAATTTCAATAGATGAACTGCTGACAACTTAAATAGCCACCGAGACACAAGGAAGATATGCCCCTAGGTACCGATTTGCTAAGTTGCTAAGCAACTTCAGAAATCTTTGCGCAAGTCAAATTGATAAACATGGATAGTATCTTAAATCAAAACACAATATCGTCATGTGACATGTCATTGGAAGCGTCTCGGAGAGACGCTTCCAATGATATGTTACTTTACAATATTGCTTAGCCCAGGTTTGAAATAAGAGGGAACGTTGTGAACTTAGGCAAGTTTTTTAGCGTTAAATGTTCAGTAAAAAGGTACCCTGGTGAAACCAGTTCATATTGAAATCATTAGCAGATAACAACAACAAATTTTGAACAATTACAATGATTTTGAAATATTGGTCAGAAACCATTGTGATAAAAGGATAAGTCACCCATTACGTGTAGTTCCTGTTATTTGGTCACCACAGCTTATACAGTTTCCTTCAGCATGTGTGTCAAATTGATAGATTAGTTTAAACTTATTTATTTTAGATCGATTGTAAAACAAGTTCTTACAACTTAGATTAATCACATTTGATTCTGCTTCCTGGATACATAACCAGTAATCGGGCCGAATGGAGTAATGAAAGTTGGCAAGGCAGTTCCCGCTTCTCACGGGATTCGAACCCACGACCCTCCTATCCAGAAGCCGACCTTCTACCCCTAGACCAATGTCCTCCACTAATCAAATTGATAGAATCGTGATGGTTACTTGCTTATAAAATACATCTTTCACATAAATGAATTATTATGCACATATATCCCTGAAAACTTTCGCTTTTGATTGACAATAGACCACTAACACAATAATACTTATTTTACCACATTTGCTGCAAAAGATTTCAAATTAGAACTTCTTGTGACAAAATACTAAACTGCTCCCAAAGAGTTATTTAACCCATTACCAAACAATGACGACATGTAACTGCTTTGTTGCAGACGACTCTATCTGAAGAAGATTTTTCAATTTCATTACATTTTGAAATGTCATCTGCAAACTCTTTAAATTTTCCAGAGAGTCGGAAATTTGGCGTTTGGAAAAGGGTTAAATGATAGAGCCTGCTGACAGCCATAGTAAATAGCATTATCTGATGCAATCTAACTTTGAAATTGAGATTTGAGATTTGAAATTATTTAAATAAAAGACTATAAGCTTCTATAAAGTTATCATGAGTAAATCATTAAAAAACTTGATTCAAAATAAATAAAATAAATTAGAAGAATTGAATTCCCTACTGAAACGACTTTTCATTATGTGAATCAATTTTGCAGCAGATTGTATTAGATGTGCTTGTGCCATTTATTTCCGTTTCTTAATAGAATGTTTTTTTCATTTTTTTTTTCAAACTACACTTATAAAAAGCTGTGCCATTTAAATCAGCATGTTTTATACACCACACTGCCAAAATGAAGGCATTTGTCAACAGATCCTAACGGTTAGCACAAGCCTGTTAATTGAAAATCCTTTGCGAAAGTGAGGGAATTTCTTTTGGCTTGTACAAACCACAGGGGTCTATAGTTATCCTTTGGTCAGTACAATGCAATATTATATTACGTAGTACTGACCCAAGGATAACTTTAGACCCCTGTAGCACAAAGATGGAGTCATAGGCCAATTTTTGGCTGTTCTCTTTTGAAATAGGCTTTAACATATATTGGTTAAGTGTAAATTACAAACAAATATTAATCAATGGAAAGGGAAAACATTTTCTAAAAGTTCCCCCTTACCAGTGTTATCTGTTCATCTAACATCTCATGACAAACAAAGGAATATGCAATACTTTTCACAGCAAAACATGTTGGATAAAAGTCCTTTCCAATGAATACCAATTTGGCAAAGCGTTGTTCTAATGAATCAAATGCAAGATCTGTGACATCATAATGCTCGAGGTGACAGCGTAACTTTGTAGCTGTGATATATAAGGAAATGTTTCATTGGTTCATTTGACAGCGTAACTTTGTAGCTGTGATATATAAGGAAATGTTTCATTGGTTCATTTGACAGCGTAACTTTGTAGCTGTGATATATAAGGAAATGTTTCATTGGTTCATTTTTTTAATTTGTATGAAGGGGTGGGATAAGAGTTAAAGGTGCTTGTTCACAGATGTGAGAAGATTTCGAAATTAAAAATGGACTTCTTTTACCCATTACCAAACAACAACGATATTTGACCAGTTTGTTGCAGAAGACTCTTGAAAATATGGTGGGAAAACGAACAATTGCTCTTATCAAACAATTTCTCCTTTTCCCACAATGTTTTCTGTCCTGAGAATTTGGTGTTTGGTAAAGAGTTAAAACTGCACTACAACTGTACTGTTTTATGATACACATTGAAAAATAGTCCTTAGAAGCAAAACTAGATTCATTTCAATTCTTTAAAGTGGGTATACAGGGAATTAAAATGTGTTTTAGTTCAAAAGCGTAATATTGCCTTTGAGATCTACCATACATAAACTGTACACAAAGTGATGCTTTTTGAATCAATTATGCTTTTGATAGCCACTAATAATTGTATATCAAACTACAATACGGAAACTGTACTGTTTCAAAGACATTTTATTCTAACTTTCAAATTTTCTCTTCTGTGAACATGCACCTTTAATCTCCATAATACTTCAGTTTGACCCATTTTCTGCAAGAATCTTTATAAACCACACTGACCAAAGATATAAGTTGGATAAATTGCTCCTGATGAGCAATTCATTCCTACATCACAATGATTTTTACCGAAATGCGTTTTCTGTGTATGCTTCTTCGCCGTCTGTTTTTGGCCTCAATTTTGACATGTTGTACATTCCAATACGAGGGAAACTGACTACATTAACCCATTACCAAACAATGATGACATTTGACCAGTGTGTTGCAGACGACTCTGGAAAACATTGTGGGAAAAGGAGAAATTGCTATTATAGAGCAATCTCTCCGTATTGCACAATGTTCTTTGCCCATATCAGAAGATTATTTTTCAATTTCATAACATTTGGAAATGTCGTCTGCAAATTATTTCAATTTGAGACGGTTGAAAATTTGGCGTTTGGTAAAGGGTCGAACAACATATCATAATCTCATCAAGTGGTATCGCTGCTCTTTTTATTTCTCTGCTCCTTCAAGTTCTGAAGAACCGTCGTTTTAACTAAGTCTATTTCGTGATATTCAGTTGGCGTCAGGCTACTCGATATGGGGTGGGGGGAACGCACCGGCTCCTTTTCCTCGTCATGGTCAAGGTCGACATATTTTAGCTCGGTGTCTTTGTTTGTTGGCGCAGGCACCGTCGTTTCCCAAACATCCTGTAGAAACAAATAAAATGAGATTTAAACAAAAATAGTTTGATTTGAACAGAAAATTAAGGTTGGAACAAAAAACTGAGATTTGAACAAAAAAACTGAGATTTTCACAAAAAACCTGAGATTTGAACAAAAGAACTGAGATTGGAACAGAAAAATTGAGATTGAAACAAAACCTTTTTTTACATTCAATGCCTATTCTTCAGTCAGTCTCTTATAACAATACAGCCTGTTATTAACCCTCTACCCAACGCAAAATTTTTGACTGTCCCAAATTGGAAGAGTTTGCAGACAACATTTCAAATTGTGATGAAATTGAAAAATAATCTTCTAATAGGGCAGAACACATTGTGAGAAAAGGAGAAATCTTTAAGAGCAATTTCTCCTTCTGTCACAATGTTTTCAAGAGTCGTCTGCAACAAACTGGTCAAATGTTGTTATTGTTTGGTAAAGGGTCAACCCTTTCCCAAACAATAACGACATTTGACCACTTTGTTGCAGAAGACTTAAGAAAACATTGTGGGAAAAGGAGAAATTGCTTTCTAAGAGCAAGAGCAATTTCTCCTTTTCCCACAAGCTTTTCTACTGTATCTGAAGAATACTGATCAATTTCATCACATTTTGAAATGTCGTCTGCGAACTCTTTCAATTTGGGACAGTCAAAAATTCATTGTTTGGGAAAGGGTTATGCCAGAACGTAAAAACCAGTTATTGTGATGTCACATTAAAAAGACCTACTCAACATTCCTATGAAAATGTTTAGTTTTATGCTATTTTTTGTGGTCTGCTGGCTTTTACGTTCAATTTGGGCCTGTTCGTTTGTTTATATGGGGTTTTACATCGTGTCAACATTACTTCAGTTATGTTGCTATGCCGGACTCTTAATGATAGAGGAATACCCTCTGCCATACTCAACTGCCTGTAAGAGCTTTTTAAGCCTGATTGAACTATCGAAATTCAAATCCAAATGCCAACACCGGATTAAATAGATATCAATAGTGTTATAGGTTACTTTATTAATTGATATGATTTCAAGTCCTGTACTCTAACCACTAGGCCACAGAGATTTGAGAGCCAGTCATAAATTCATGTTAGATGGAATGTGATACAAATTTGCATTCTGAAACACAGCGTATTTTGAAATGGCACACAGCATATTTTTCTTCAAAATGCCCCCACCCCCCCACCCCCAAAAAATAAATAAATTGGCTTGAGCTTAGAATTTGTGGAGTCAGCGCAATACAATAGTAAGTGCTTCACATTTGTGTTCAACACTCCACTGATGCTATGAATAATTTAGTTCAGTTCATACTACGTACCGGGGATCCCATATCGTCATCATCTTCGTCACTTGTCGAGAAATCTGGATGACGGTCTATAGAGCGCTGGGGTAACGGTACCTTCACCGCGGCCGAGGACTGAACACTGTTTGAGGTGGGAGATCTGAAACAAGAACAGAATGGTGTTTGTATATGAATGGTGTTTGTATATATATAAAGTTATTTTTTTTTTTTTGTATCACTTAACCCTCTTCCAAACAAATTTTTTTCGACTGTCCCAATTTGAAAGAGTTTGCAGACAGCACTTCAAAATGTGATGAAATTGAAAGAATAATCTTCTGTCAGGGCAAAAAACATTGTGGGAAAAGGAGAAATTGCTCTTTTCTCACAATGTTTTCCAGACTCAACTGTAACAGACTGGTCAAATGACGTTTTTGTTTGGAAATGGGTTAAACAATTCTTTAGATGTATTCAGATATTCCGATCAGAAAGACACCATTAACTTATTCTGGACGAGCTTTCGTAAGTCAACCAGGAGACTACCTTTGAAGAAAATCGAAATAAATCACTACCAAAAGTTCTGTACCCTAGCCACAAGGCCACAAGAGCCCCTAGACCTGAAAAGTACATTATAGGTTCAAACTTATTTATTTTACAATGATTGTAACGAAGCTTGGAGATTATTAAATTCACTGTCAATGACGTAACAGAGGCTGACGCTCTACCAATGCACCACTGTCACCAACAAGTACGTAATATATCATAAACTAAGTAGGAAATAGGAAACACTTAGGCCTAAAACAAAATTAGGTTTGTTTGGCCTTTACCTACCTACCCACTTTTTACCTCCCTACCCAAAATATTTAATTGCAATTTCTGGAAATGAATATTTTTTCTTTTCTTTTTTCCCCAGTGTTTTGAATATTCATAGACTATTAGTGTATAAAAGATAAAATATATAAAATAAAATCTAGGGTCAGTAAAGGGCAAACCAACAATATCTTAATTGGGCCTTACCTTCTTTTGATACTTGGGGAACCCTCTGAGGGTTTCTTTTTGAAGCTACGAGTTCGTGTGTTACTAAATATAGAATATGTATCCTGCGTCTCTGTCACTGAAATAAGAACAAAATCTTTTATTTTTTTTGCATTTCTAGGTTTTACTTAAGTAACTTGCTAAACAGCTGAATACTAAAAATTGAATGCTTATTTCTTTAATGTCACATATGCAAAGGAGTTGTTTGTGTAACGTGTAACGGTGTATCGTGTCCCTCTCGAAGAAAAGCCGTCGAGGGTCACCATCCTGGTACTAACTGCGAAGTAAGTTGCTTTACTTTGAGAGAAGCCAACCACTCTACAGTATCGCATATAAAAGACGGCTTCTACAGCGAGACTGTAGATATAGTATTTATACATAAACCCTATTACTGTCACATTTGTTTTGTTTGTTTTTTCATTAATGTACAAGATTCAGTCTCAAGTGTTTTAGTACATGTTCCCTGGATAACCTACCATTACTAGGCTAGGAAATGTGTCTTGCCCAAGGACACTCCATGGTAAAATGGATTGGCGTCTTCTGGGATTGAACCCCAGTTGACCGGTCTCTAATCCCCAATGCTAACCATAACATCACCATGGATCTAATTAAATTGCCTGATGAATGTTTTTTTGTGGACAGAGAGCTGAATCCAGAGCGATTACTCTAATAGTAACAATATTTATTAATTGGTGTTATACATGACAACATTTCAGTTTAATTACGATATCCGGCTTGATTATAAATCAATCATTATTGGTTGAAATTAGCAATACTATCTTTCTGACAAAATCAAATGAAGAAAAAAACTAAATAAAAATATCACATGCAATCTTCAAACTGGGATCTTCAAAAGATAGTTATTTGGAATAAAAAACTATAAACAAACAACCCTAAATTCCAACCAAATTACTCACAAGTCGATTTGATTGGTCGAGGAGGAGGCGCTGTAGGTCGAGGGGGCGGTGGGTGATCATAAACTGTCTTCCCTTCAAACGAATCATCGAAATCACTTCTCCCCGACATATGAGTGTATTCGACCTCGTTGTCAGTGCTACTGGATTTACGGGGTTTCCCGCTGACAGGATCCATGGACAGGTACCCGTCCTGCGTGTCGTCCACCATTCCGTGATACGCGTTTATGTACTTATGTTCCCGCTGGCCACACGAATTCGGGGGAGGCACCATCCCCATCACTTTGTCACCTCGCACATTATTGTTGTTATGATTGTCTACGAGGGTGGATCTTGGAAAGTCGTAGAGCTCCGCGGGATCTAACTTGGTCATCCCAACAGCCTGCGGCAACACAACAGAGTTGATGTCGACCGACTGAGAAGCGAGCACTCGGCTATTGGTGGGTAAGTTCATGTAAGGCTCCTGCCCGGGAACCGACGTACTTAAATGTATCGGTTTCGGGGGTCGCATGGGTGGAGTGTTGTTGAGCGAAAGTCGATCATTATGGCTGGGAGGTATGTCATACGTATCATCCTGTGTAAGATCTCCCCTGGTTGGCGGGGTATCGTAAAACCCTTGTGACGAATACGCCGAGTCGACCTTCTGACTCTCGCTACTGGACGAACGCGGGGTGCTGGGGCTGTGATGAGTGGGCGGGAGAATGTCGTAGGGCTCGAGGTTACTATTGCCCTTCGAAGGGTGTGGTGGCGGGACTTTGTACAGATCATCGACGTCATCGTCGTACTTCCCACTTGAAGGAGGAATGTCATATATCATTGTATTGTTTATGGACCCCACCGTACCAAACACATCGCTGTCTCTATCAGAATCCGCGCCTCGTCCCACGCCTTTCGGCCCAGGAGGGGGCGGGGCAAAGTCCTCCGGCACACTATCAACACTTATCTGTCTCTTGGTCCTTTTGATCGAAGAACCTGATGTGCAGTCACTCAACGGTAAATATTCCGAATCCCGATCGTTCATTTGTGGTTTTGATGTCGCGGAGACAGGCGATTTAGACATTGTGACTCCGCTGCGTGCTTTCGTTGAGGGAGAACTTCGATTGGCTGGTAAGGTGGCACTGATATTTGGTTTAGACATGACACCTATGTGTGATGGTGACGCGATGGATGTGGGCTGGGTTAACTGGGTTTTCCGCGGGAGTTCCTCGCGAACGGGCATCTGAGGGGAGCCCTCTGCTTCACCTGAAACATTTCGATATGTAATTCTTATTCAGGTTAAACATGTCAATAGATTAGTGCAAAAGAATCTTTTTTTTCTTGAACTGGGAAATGCCTGCTAATTTTGTGAAATTTTAACGCTGAAATTATTGAATTTGGAAACAAAGAGGGTGTGACTTTGAAGTGTGCGAAAATTGCAAGATTTTAAAGATTTTCAACTTGGAAGGTAATAGACCCCTATTATATAACACCAAAATAACCTGGCATTTTACACTTAGCCATCTATGTATTGGATCTGCAATTCTCAGATATTTACTGTTAATATTTGTAGATGGAGAAGATTCCCTTTTTATCTGGCTTCTTTAGTCTACTCCATTCAAATGACCATAACAATCAACGAGGAAAAGGATTATGGGAAAAACGAAAAATATCACATGACTTACTCCCAGATTCATCGAGCTTCATCCCGCACACCGTGCAGAGGTTTCGAACCCACGTCCCCATCTGCTCTTCCGTGTCGGTGGCTAGAAAGTATGTACGGTCTCTCCCCTTCTGTTTCGTCTTAATGGCAAGAAGGTACTGAAACTGGTCCAAGTCGAGCGACTCGATGATTTCATGACACTGCTCTAGATCGATGTATCCTTTCAGACGCTTGCAATTTTCATCGCTAAAATAGTTCAGTAGGTAATTTCCAGGGAGGCTCTGCGCTGGCTTCAACAAAACAAAGTAGCGACGTTTCCATTTCTGAAAATAGAAAATATGAGTTGTGGTAATAAAGTGAATATATGCTGCCAAACTTTAAGTTCAAAGGAATGGGGAAAAGGGGGTTACTTTTGGCCCTCATTGCCACAGGTCTATAATAAGGGCTATTTAAATTTCAAACCTCATTTTTCTTTCCCCTAAAGCCTGGTTTGTGGGTACCCATTTAGAATCATCTTTTTATTTCCTTTTTTTTTTTGTAATGTGTTTAACTCTGTTAACAATATCAGTTATGTCACTAGGCTGGGCTCTGAAGTGCCTTGCCAAAGGACACTCCCACAAAACCAGAGGTGAGGGTGGGGCTCGAACCAAGGACCCCCAAGTTCTTAATCCGCCACCTTCACCACTGGGCCAAGGACCTTAAGAATCATCTCAAGCAGCCCTTAAAGTATAGGTAGCAAATTCTTATTCTGATTTACTTGTCCGTAAACACCAAATCTTGTCCTGCACTTGGTTATGTACTAAATTTCAGTAAGAATTCACTTATCCGTTCAGGCTTTCCAATAAGCTGGGTGATACAAATAATTGATTTTTCAATCCCTGTATGGGTTTTAAGTTAGGCATCCTCCTTCATCTGTGATAAGCAAGATATTGAAATTTATCCTGTCACTAGTGTCATTTTGGGACCGATAACTAGGTGCCGTATAACATTTGTGATATCTGGCACTAACCATATAACACATGCACGTGACGAATCATGACGTCATAAAAACGAAATGACGTCATGTTCACATCATTCTCTACTTATTTTTTCCTTTTTCTCGTGTTTTATTTACATTTTGTTTGTTTGAAAGAATACATAAACATAACAGGATAAATAGAATAGATGGTTGGTGTCTTTGAATGGGAAAAGTTATCGGGGTCGGCTTCGGATTATTATCCGTTTCGCCTTCGGCTCACCGGATAACATTCCTAAGCCTTGCCCAATAACATTTCCGATTCACGACACCAACCATCTATTCTCTATATAGCTGAAAAATGATGCATTATAAAGTTACACTTGGATAAATGACAGTATTTTCATGTGTTTCTCATGATATTTCTAACCAGGTGATCGCCACTGGTTCATCCGAGCGCTTCTCGCTATTTTAGATAATACTCAAAATGAATGTAATCAACCAAGTTATAGTGGTGGGTACATAATCTGTAAAAATAGCACTTCGAAAAATAGATTATAAATAGTGATTGTGTTATATTGTCATGGTCCTGTGGTTTTTTGGCTATGTTTTAACATATTCTTTCATTTATTAATAACTCATTTACCCAGTTTTGTAGTTTTTCTTAGTGCTAGTATGCTTTTAAGAGTTGTTTTGTCTATATTCTATAGTATTTCATTTTAATTTTAATTTGCTGGAATAAACAACCTGTACGAAAAATCCTGACGGATTCCTGGTGGAATCCAGGCGGATTGTAGGCGGAATAGAGGCGGAATTGCTTAATTCCGCCTCAACTTTAGGAGGACACGGACTTTGTTGCAAAATCCCGTCTCAAAATACCACAAGTCCGGGTGGAATTAGGGAGTCATAGAGACGGAAAAAGAGGCGGAGAATAATTTGTTCGCCCGGACAGGATCAATATCCGCCTGGATTTAATAAGAAAGGCGGACTATTTGGACTTAAATATTTTCTAAAAGCGGAATTTTCATACTTGTAAAATTTACTAAGGCGGACACTTCAGACTGAGCTGGAATCTTTGGACTTAGAATTTCCGAAGAGGCGGAATATTCATAGTTAGAGAAATAACATGCTTGAAAAAGAATGAAGTTTCTGTGAACATTTTTTTAAAATTGATTCAACAAAGAAAAAAATATCGAAAATTTGTTTCATGATTTATGTTACTAATATTAACTCTTTACCTGTTGCATTGAAAACATTCAATTCCTCTGCAACAGATGAATTTGAAATAATTGCCCTTAAACATCAACAATAGCTCAATGATAAGCATTGCATACTATTATATTTTTCGTACTTGATGCTTTAATTGGTCTATTCTAGACATTTCAGACTTACACAAAGTTGTATTGTACGGATATAAATATAATATTCTAGACATTTCAGACTTACACAAAGTTGTATTGTACGGACATAAATATAAATATTCAGACTCGCAACTTGCTAAATCTATGATTGAAATGAATAATTCTAACTTCAGAAGAGAATGTTTTGTTGTCTTTATACAAATGTATTCTCTTCCCTGCCATATTAAAATAAAGTAACATTTTGCTAAAATAAACATCTCAAAAATGTATTAAATCTGATGTCCTCAGTCAAGTACAAATATAAGTAGTTAAACATCAGTCTTTTTGGGCTTAATCAAGTCATTTTTGCTCAATTTCTTTCACAATTCAATGTTCTGTAATAAGGCTTTAACAAAAATAGAGAACTTGAATGATCTTGCCAAGCTCAGCAGTACTGTTAACACAATAGTTCTTTATTCCAGC
Source organism: Cerastoderma edule (assembly GCA_947846245.1). Classification (NCBI taxonomy): domain Eukaryota; kingdom Metazoa; phylum Mollusca; class Bivalvia; order Cardiida; family Cardiidae; genus Cerastoderma; species Cerastoderma edule. The sequence continues at coordinate 14,522,892 of OX401408.1, read as the reverse complement.
TTCAAATTTAGTTATTCAACCTAGTCAACAACAACTGCATAACCATGGTTATCACAAAAACACATTGCACTGTTTTTTCCATACTGACGTAAAAGAAATCACAATTCCCTGTCTGATGTATTTGGGGGCTTCATGTCTTCTGTTGGTGATTCAGGTAACCCTCGCCATCAATGAAGATGTATTCTCCAAGTTTTACCAAGTTCTAGCTGCAAATGATAAAATGCATTTTAAATGACAGACTCTTAGTACCTTACTTATACAAAAAAGACTCAAGAAGGCCCTTTATATTCACATGATAAAAATTGTCAACAGATCCATATGTAAAGTTACATTGATCAACAATCATGAGACAGTTTCTTACTTATAAGATGAAAGGAAAGAAAACAGTGGTCCCGACAAACACAAATGGTTAAATGTTTTGGAGGCAAGACCAGCAATGATCGAACATGAGAGTAGTGGAAGTAGGTGATATTTGTCCATTTAAGAAAGTATACAATTACAAAGTGTGTTGTTATTAATTTCATTTTTTGTGCACTATTCTTGTATGCAAGACAAGATACTTTTAAAGAAGAAATAATAATAAAATAAGTGATGGTATGTCTGACAACACTGTCATGTGAAGAGCATAAAATGTGGCTAACTGAATTCTGGTGGTTCTTAGAAACCAATCTTCACATGCCTTTATAGACTTCATCTTTAATAAGCAGGCTACACTATATAACTAAAGAATGTTGATGTGATGTAAACCAATCAATCAAAAATAGCAGGATGGGGCTCTACCTTCAGATACATGATGCTATTACCATTTGGCATTAATAAGATAAGTATTGTTCTCTCTGACCATGTAACTTTTTATAAGACAATTTGATGTAAAAGCCAACCTGTTTTCTCACGAAGGTATGGTATAGATCGCAATGTTATTGAAAACACTTAATTTTCCCTGCACACCATCCAATTCCATCTGCATGACCTTACATTTGGTTTCCATATCTTGATGTTTGTAACTGTACTTCACTTGCAGTTGATTTACCAAACACCCCATCTTAAATAAAAAGGAAAGGCATAAAATTGTCAAATTGACAAATATAAAACTCATTGTCATAGAGAACATGAATGTATGAAAATAAACAGCATAACCGATCAGTGGACAACAGTGTTCTTCAATGATTGGATGTGGTTGTGTCTTTTGAGAGGTTAATTCACTCAGTTAGAATATCTTGACATAGCATTAAACCACATATAAAGATGTAGACACAGTCATTTTGAATTTTCAAACTGATTGACATAATAAACACAAAAGGCCCAGGAATCAAAACAAATCCTTGACATATTTGGCTGTTCAACAATTTAGATGTGGTCCTTTGACATCAAATTTCAGAACCCTACATTAGTACTGGTGGAATACCAAAATTAAATCAAAAGTCCTGTCAATCCATCATTTATGAAAATAATGAACCAGCCATGAACGTTTAAATATGAATGATGAACATTAAAACATCTTGTAAGAATGATAATATCAAATTCTATCACTGTCTGGTTGGGTTCCGAAAATTCTGGACTGTTGTAGTAATAAGTAAGGAGTCAATGTTAAAAACTTTATCTAAAAACACGCACAAGTCGAATGTCTCGAGGATCATGCAACGTAGCAACCCCAAAGAGTTGTTACGGTCATCCGAATCCGAACGGTCGAAAATACGTAGGTACGAATGTGACACAACGCGGGGATCATTAGTTTTCAATGTTAATTTACCATTTGGTCAGTCTTCGTGTCTAATAACCGACCGGTAACTTCATCCTGTTAACTTACATGATAAATTAAATCAAATGACGGAAAATTCGTTGAAATATACACATAAATGATCGAAAAACAAGTTTGTTTACCTTTATCAGGAAGTGAGGCAAAATCGCCGTACGCATGCGTAAAGTGCGCGTTTTTTGAAATTTCGATTCTAGCGGTTGAACATGAAAGGTCGCCGATCTCAATGGAGAAACATAACTTGTAGATCTTATTTGAAACTTCATTTGGATAAGTAAAAAGATTACAACGAAAGCCCGATCTCTTTGTATCATACAGCCAAGAAAACAGGGTTTTTCGAGGGAAAACACCTAGAGAACGCAATGGCGAAATGCGCACAAGAAACATCCCGGGAATCATCGATTTTAGCTGTAAGTACTCTCGCTAACCTCATATAGACTACGTTTCTCAAACTGACAAAGTGAAATTCTGTTTAGTGTTTAAAATATAAAATCGTCATTAAAACCAAATTGACTCATTTTTTTGGTTGTATGCTTTTCAAACTTCAAATGTCTGTTTTTAATTAAATCATATTTTAAATTAACCTTTTCAACTTGTTAACTCATGTTGAAAGTACCTTGTAGACTTCATTAAATTTGCTTTTATTGACATTTATCATGAATCCTTACATATGAGAATGAGTAAAAATTAGTTTATTTTTTTATGAATGTGTATTCATTTAGATGATGATATTTTACTTTTTTCAAAACTATTCAAAGCACAGGGGCCTGAGTTAATCACTCAACGCATTTCCAAATACCTTATTTAAAGGACTTTTTCATCAAAGGTGGTAGTACTTTTACAAATAATGATTAAAAAAATGATAGGATGGAGAAATGTTTTGGCTACATATGTTATTATTCAAGATGTTTGTTGCAGATTGAAGACATCGTAATAATTTGCTGTGGCATAATGGTTAGTGCTGAGGACAAGAGACGGTGACCAGTCAAACCGGGTTTGATTTGTGATGGTGCTGAACTAATTCACCGTGGAGTGTCTTTTGGCAGGACATGTTTCCTAGCCTCGTACTGGTAGGTACACATACTACAAGTTCAGGGGTTTCATGTGTATTTTTAGTAGGAGGGTGATTTTCAAAAGAAGAGGGGTATGAGGGAACTTATTAGTGGATTTAATACAAAACATAGCAAAATAGTTTCTTGTCAAAGTAGCTGGGGAAATCCCCGGCTCTTGATGGAGCCTAGATGCAAGTTTTCCTTTCTAATGTAATTCCTGTACATTAATTGAAAAAATAGACAAGAAAACAAATTTGTGACAGATTGACAAGTTTTTTCATGATTTGATGTGATTGTGTCTTTGAGAGTATATGTCTGCTAAAGTTTATTACATCGATGGCATTGGTGTGATAACTTTCTCTTTCTATAAGAGTTGCCCATAAATATTCCTCATAGGCCAAGATGCAGGGCAAGTTTTCCTTGAGTTTATACTTATGTTTAAAGAAAATACTGATCATTAAAGTCAAATTTGATGTGTGGAAATCTTTTGGTGGCTGATTGTTGAAAACAATGGGCTATGAGGGTATCTAGCCAACTCTTGTCTAATGCAAGAGTACAGGAAGCATACAAGTTCAGGGTTGTCATTTTTTTGTTATTTGAGCAGACAAAAAAAAAGTCAAAGTCAATTGACATGGCCAAATAGGACGGCAGTCCACTCTTAATGACAACCCTGCAAGTTTGATACTTATCAATAGTTGCTTACTCGGATACTGTTTTTTTTTTCAGAGCACAAACTTTGAATGATTAAAGACATGGATTGGTGACGGTTACGGACACACAATGAAAGGGAAGATCCAGAAAATGAAGTAAAAATCAAAGGAAGACTGCTTAGACAAAAGACTCATATCAAAGTGATAATGCAAATCAAATTTGCTCTAGTTATCATAGAAATAGTCATGCCTATTTTACATATTTAAAAAGTTCTTGTTTGTGAGATTAATTAAGATATACTTGATCTAATGGCAGCTCAATTTACAGTCATCCTGCCTGTAGAAAATCAGTGTGTTTTATGGTTCAATTACCTTATTCTAATGTTGAATGGCAATTCTGAATTCTGTCAACCAGTTTGAATTATGTCTGGATTTTTAGTTCTTCAGACATTATTCAGTATTTCAGACAGGATTCAGAACAAAAGATCTGAACCTCAATTGCAGTGTTTTTTCGGTTGAACATGAGATAGTAAAATCAAATTTAATTGAGTAAATCAAACTACATTTTTAACTGAAGTTAGTGTTACTTTTTCTGTAAACAGCAACTTTGAATTGCATCTAAAACTGGAACTAGTGTTCAAATACTATGATCTTTTAGAATTTCTAATACTGGATTTTATTTGAATTCTGATGCTGAACAGCAATTCTGAATTGTGTCTTAACAGTCTGAATTATGCCATACTTGTTCCATTTTCAGACAATATTCAGTATTTTAGATAAAACAAATGTCTGAACCTTAAAAAGTCTGAATTTTAGTGCTTAACAGCAATTCAGTATTGTGTCTTAGCAGTCTGAATTATGACTCTACAACTGTTCAATTTCAATAATGGTTCAGTATTTCAGACAATCATATTATTAGCTTCAGATATACTTCTAGTCACTGAATACATAGTGAACTCTATGACAGACATTATTCAGTTTTTAGCATTCAGACTTCATTCAGAAAGTTTAAGGTAAAATTCATCATTGGTTCAGAATAAATTCAGACACCATTATTTTATGTAAACTACATGTAGCAGCCTGCATCAGACAGCCTTTGAAAACATTGAAACTAAAAGGAAGACATGCTCAATTTTGAGTCAATTTACCCTTTGTCATAATCTTTCAGACTTACATCTGTTTAAATGGTTTTCTAAAGTGAACTGTTGTATAAAAAAGATACATGATAAAACAGCATTAGTTGTTATAAATCTAAATACTATTCATGTTTTATAGTGCAATGGTGTCAAAAGGTATTTGTTTATATTTGCATGTATTAATAAATCGTCACTATCATTCAATCATTAATGCTTGTCTTGAAATTTGTAAATATGTGAATGTCCACCGGGACATTTCATTCACCTTTCTAACAATCCTGTGTGTCCGCCTGGAAATGTCCGCCTGAACTTTTTGTATGTCCGCCTGGACAAATATTTTGGGATTGATCCATCACACATGGAAATTCAGTCAAAATCCGCCTGGACATGAAACGCAAAGTCCGCCTGTATTGTCCGCCAGGAGAAATTTAAAAATTCCGCCTGGACATAAGTCCAATAGTGTAGCAGATTTTTTTCCACCAGGACATGATCACATGACCCGGACTAATTTAAATATTTCGCCTCAAAATGTTACTAAAGATAGTAATCCGCCTCAACTAGTTTCATTTCCCAAAAGATCTAAGTCCGCCCGGAGAATAGAAGTTTATTCCGCCAGTAATCCGGGTGGAATCCGTCTTGGATTTTTCGTAAGGGAATGCCTGTTAACAATATCGTTGTTTCACCTTCACATTGAAAACACTCCTTTTAGAACATAGACCGATAGAAAAAAAAGTTTGTTGATTTTGAACCCTTGTGCAGAGAGGGCTCTTAACCCATTACCAAACAATAACGCCATTTAACCACTTTGTTGCAGGCAACCCTGGAAAACATTGTGGGAAAAGGAGAAATTGCTCGTGATGAGCAATTTTTCCTTTTCCCACAATATTTTCTGCCCTATCAGAAGACTCTTTTCCAATTTCATCACATTTTGAAATGTCGTCTGCAAACTTTTTTAAATTGGAACCGTCGAAAATTTGTCGTTGTAAAGGGTCAGCGACAAGACCATGGAGGCCCTTCGCAAATTCCTACATGGGGAAAATGGGAAGAGGCTAATCACCACCTGCATACTGTATATAGTAACACATTCAAAGAGTTTTGGAAATGAAAGAATCACAGAAAAAAATGGATCTTTAATTAGTGCTGACATTCAAAGGCCGTTGGATTCTGTTTTTTCTGATTTAAAAGCATGCCATAGAAAATCCTTCATCACATGCAAATGGTCTCCCTTGTAATTCCTATTACCCATCCAAAGAAAAATGTCAAATTATTTTCTCATTTATCACAGTTATTAGGATATACAGTGAACCCTCGTTTATCCGGACACCGATTATCCGGATGTCTCGCAATCCGAACAAAATTGTAAGGGAACGGAATTATTGGACCAGTTTATTGCAGACGACTTTTGAAAACATTGTGGGTAAAGGAGAAATTGCTCGTGACGAGCAATTTCTCCTTTTCCCACAATGTTTTCTGCCATATCAGAAGATTATCTTTGAATTTCATCAAGTTTTGATGTCTTCTGCAAACTCTTTCAATTTGGGACGGTCGACAATTTGGCGTTTGCTAAAGGGTTATAACTATATACCGCTCATACAGACCGTTTATGTCTTAATGTGAATAAGAACATGCTCTGCTTCATTAGTCCGGATTATTCGGTAAACCAGACATTTTGTTGGGAACGGACGTGTTCGGATAAACGAGGGTTCACTGTATTTGTTTTAGTTCCCATCAAGCAGATGACTGAAATATATGCACATAAACACTTTATGATCAAAACTACCTGTTGTAACAGTACAATGTAGGATTTGACTTGTTTGTATGGTGTTTAATGCCGTATCAACACCTGTCAGTTATGTAACGGAATTCTGGATTCACCAGTACTAGACTAAGGCTCTGAAGTGACTTGCCAAAGGTCACTCCCATGAAACCAGAGGTGACAGAGGGGCTCGAATCCGGACCTCCAAGTTCTAAGTCCACTACCTTAACCACTTGGCTACACAGGACCCTTATGGTTTGAATTAATGGCTAGAATAAATTGCAATAAAAGGGGGAAGGTTAAAAACGAGGGTTCACTGTACCTGTTTTGAAACACAAAGGAAGGGTATGGCAACCATTTTTTCTCAATCTGACCACATGATTCCCCCCATCTTCTATATATAGCATTTTGGCGTCCTGGGTCCAAGACCTGGACTATTATTCTCAAGACACACTTAAGTATCGAATCTTGTTTAACCCTTTACCAAATGCTAAATTTTCAACTGTCCCAAATCGAAAGAGTTTGAAGACGACATTTTTGAATGTGATGAAATCGAAAAATAACATTGTGGGAAAACGGGAAATTTCTCAATAAGAGCAAGTTCTAAATAATGAACTTGTACTCAAAATCTACGCTTAAACTTTATCAAATCGAATGTTTGGTAAAGGATTAAGGCTCCATATTACATTATTTCCTTGATATTTTTTTCTGAAGGGTTGAGTCCTTCCAATAATTAACCCATTACCAAACACTAACAACATTTTACCAATTAGTTGCAGATGACTCTGGAAAACATTATGTGGAAAGGAAAAATTGCACTTAACAAGCAATTTCTCCTTTTCCCACAAGGTTTTCTGGCCTATACAGAAGATTATTTTCCAATTTCATGACAATATGAAATGTCGTCTGTAAACTCTTTCAATTTGGGACATTTGAAAATGTTGCGTTTGGTAAAGGGTTAAGGCTCATTATTGGGTGCAGCAGCTCTATATTACATTATTTCCTAGTAATTTTTTTCCTGGAAGGGTGGGGTCCTCCCAATAATTAACTGATAACAAGCCCATCAGAACTGTTCAGGAAGAAAACACAATTGGAGCATCTATCTACACCTTTCATCCAGGCGAAATTCTTCCTCTTGTCTTTATAATCAGCAAGAGCTGTCCGTAAGACAGCGTGCTCGACTATTCAAAAAATGTATAAGAGCGGAGTATGTGTCAGTGAACAATAGCTTGTTTCTGAATTATGACAAAACTTGTACTAAGATTTTCTGCCGCAGAAACTGGTTTAATTCCTTGAAATTCTTCTTCTTGTCAATATAATCAGAAAGTCGGTCTATAAGACAGCGCGCTCTACAACATTGAATTAGACAAATGTAGGAGAGGAGTTTGTGTCGGTGAACAATAGTTTGTGCCTGAAATATGGATACGCACACATAACTTTAACTATGAGATTTTCTGAGTACAGAAACTGGTAAAATTTGCTTGAAATCAAAAGAAGAATTATTGTACTTGGTCATTAATTAACATTGTACCAGTATTCTGACCCTCAGAGTATTACTCAGGCCTTTAACCCTTATAGTGCTGGAACAGTCTTCATGCTTATGCAAACAGGTTAAATATAAGCCAGCCTGTGATCTAACCTAATTATGCTACTCTGAGAATGTTTTATCAAAATTAAGCAGATGTTTAAGATTTGGGAAACCAGCAAGCACAAAATCTTTTTTTAGAAAATTACCCAGCATTCTAAGGTTTAAGCTTTTTGGGCCCCAGCGATATCAGCACTCCGCTATCACTGTGCTTAACCCTTAGAATGCTGGGTAATTTTCTGAAAATAGATTTCGATGTCATCTGCTTTTGAAAACCTTACATATCTGCTCATTAATTTTGATGAGGAAAGATACTCAGGGTAGCAAACAGGTTCGATCACAGGCCAGCTGCCAATTTTCTTGGTGGCTGGCCTGTGATCTAACCTGTTTGCATGAGCATGAAGAAGGCTCCAGCACTATAAGGGTTAAAATTTGTCCCAAATGCTTTTAATCAATCTGACAGCCAGTCTACTTGCTTCTGAATTGTTTGATACATTTGATAGGGTTTTACAACAATAACTAGGTTACACATTCAAAAAGAAATCAACAGGGGAAGGTTTCTTTTATTTTGCACGCAAAACATAAACCAAGTTGAAGATTTTTTAAGTACAAAAAGGCCATAATTTGGTTAAAATCTTAACTAGAGTTATGAGCTTTGGACAGTTATCTTTCATTATGATCTGAATCACATCTGTGAATTTTAAATTTGATCCATCCTCATCCCGTAGGCAACCTCTCTTGGAAACTCAAACATTTATTTGTAAGCTATTAAGTATTTAAACAACTTGATAAAGTCGTTTACTTTGGCACCTTTTCTTTTTCAATTTTATATTCATTAACTGTACACTAATTACAAAACATATGCTAAATAGTATAGCTCCTACATACACATGGAAAACAATGCTGTAAAAACAGTTAACTTACCAGACAAGCAAATAGATATCAACTAGTAAAAGGAAAAACCCAGCATTGTAACCCAAGTGTCCAACAATACAATAAAAAAGTCCCGATGTTTGCGATATAACGACAGTTTCATGTTTCCCACAACAATTAAAAGCTACTTGTATCATTGTATCATTGGTGAACTTGCCCGCATTAATGCATTAGTAATCCACAATAACATAAACAATTTTGTCAGTATTGCCCAATATCCAATCACAAGTGCCCTTGATATTTCCCCACTCATACAAATCTTGACATCATCTGACCCATCATTCAATCCCTTACTATCTATGTTCATAACTCATTTCATTCATATTTGGTATTACAATGCATCAACAGTATTTCATTCATGTTGGGATGCCTGACTCATAATGTTGGATGAATCTGGAAAACATTGTGGGAAAAGGAGAAATTGCTCTTAACGATCAATTTCTCCTTTTTCCCACAAGGTTTTCTGCCCTATCAGAAGATTATTTTTCAATTTCGTCCCATTTTGAAATGGCGTCTGCAAACTCTTTCAATTTGGGACAGTGGAAAATTCGGCGTTTTGTAAAGGGTTAACAAATTTATGGGAACTCGAAAAATGGTTCTTGGATTTATAAGACATTATGTTTTGTTCAACACAGATAGATATCAGTTGTATTGAATAATTCTTTATCTGCAAACTTTTTCAGTTTTGTGAGAGTCTAAAATTTGGCGTTTGGTAGAAGGGTTAATCCATTCCCAAACAATAATGACATTTGACCAGTTTGTTGCAGACAACTCTGGAAATCATTGTGGGAAAAGGAGAAATTGCTCTTAAAGGTCATATTTCCCGATAAACAAAATTTTCTTTAATTATGGTTTTTGAATAAGGTTATGGTTTCGTTATGACGGAGGTAATTAATTTTTTCTCATACAGAAGCGAAAAATGTTGTTTTTGACTATTTTTATTCACCTTTATCGATTTTTGTGAATGACTTATCTCCCTTGTTGTGACGTCATTTGTGCTTCAAAGTCATATGAACTATCAGTAAGAAGAATCTAGTTCTCAGTAACGACGGTGTTTTTGCACAAATTTCGGATATTTTAAGTGTTGAATTGTGTTTTGGGAAACGTAAATTGGATATTGAATATGGTATTTTAACAGGTCTTCTGGTATTATTCTGCTTTTGGTAGCAGGGATGCGAGTTTCTCCCGTTTTCAGACGAACATAAAAGCTGCAAAAAGTTTCGATAAGTAAACTGGACCGTGTTTACTTTACAAATAAGCAAAAAATATATTCCCCAAACAAGAACAGTAGGCTGTGTTACTTTCACTTCGAAGACAGCAAGTTTACGCATTGTTAGGCGTTTTCAGAGAATTGATTTTATTGATCTTTAAATGATCGGACTCAATTCAAAGTAATTTATACAGGTGAAGACGCTTCAAATTCATTCTACTTATTGAGTAACCGTTATATTTCCCTGAATTGATGTTCGTGATTAAAACAATTCCTGACGGTTAGTTTGGGGTGTTGGAGCCTCGTGTAGTCTTGCTAGATCTTTATATAGAATTTGCACTGTGTAACAATTCAAGAAAAGGATAAATCACGTTGATGACACCTTTTTTGAAAGTTAATTTCCTTGATAAGTTGAATGACTCTCTTACTCGCCAAGCTAGTTTTGTTTGGAACAGATTAACTATGCTACATACTTAGTCAGGAATACTTAATTAGGCTGCTTTACGATTATATTACGTAAGAATTCAAAGAGTTGCAAGAATATGTTAATTTCATCCAACATCATAAGTTATTGTATTGCCATGTCTTTGGGTTTTAAACGCTTAAATGCATCTTGTTCTTATTTGCAAAACTTGTTTTATGTTTTAGCATAATCGTAGAAACGTTGCCATTGTACATGAATGAAACAAAATAAAAAATGTACGTTGATTGCTATGATAACAAACCGATTAAAACAAGCAAGTTTCTTTTATCTGCCGTTGTCTTTGAATGAAAATTCAAAATAATGAATATTTGATATCCGCAAACTGTCTCTGGACTCATCAACGCAAATGATAATGGGTTCGATCTTAACTTAAGCGTCTGCTTTTCGGAATTGATTAAATAACACACCTCATTTTTTTGCCATTGGTGATATTGGTTTAAATGACGTATATCACACTGAAATTAAGGTGTTCAAACATGATTATTATAAATTTATATTGATAATTTAGTAATAAGATCACTAATATATAATTTACACATTTTAACATAATCTCTTTGTTTACAATTTAATTGATTATTGTCAGTTTACCTCACATACAAAGGGTCAATCAACAAACATCGGACATTACAAGGATTAAGGGTCGTGATGCAAATTAACACCAATCTGCCACATTTGCACAGTATGTTTCAAGTCTCAAGCCCTTTATTGTTTAGGCGAAAGATAGCCTCTGGCGTTAATCTCTTAAATATCTCTGTTGTTAATTAACAGGTCTGACACGTTCTGCTATTCCAGACATGAAATAACAAGCGGCAAATTTCACACTTTCAATGCGCGGCAATTAAATTTATCTAAAAAATCCATTGTTAATTAAGATATAACCAATTAAGACCAAACTCTCACAGGATGTTTGGATTGATAAGGTGTCAGTACATATTTATCTCTCAATGTGACTTACGTCGGATACTTTTTCGTTATGATATTCAAAGAAGTGAACATGTTGTCTTTTCTTTTAGAATAGTTTGACACTTCAATAAGTATATGATAATCAGTATTCACCAAAACGGTATTAACTCTATGTTTTCAACAAAAAAACGTTTTAACATCAAAATCAAGTTTTGTCAAATTGATATTTAACTTACGAAATCATAAAAAATAAATTAAAATATGTTTATTTAAGGTTGTTAGTAAAATAAACTATGACGACTTTTTTGTTTAAGCTGTTAATTATTAAACCTGTTCGAAAATTAAATGCTCAGTATGTCAAGACTACTTACACGAGAGAAAACGAACATAAATGTAAAGTGAATATGAAGAACAATTCTTAAGTCAAAATAGTTGATCTAGAAAGACGACATCGGAATCAATTTCGAAATCATAGACCTCTTACTGGGGGTGGAGTTACTGGAAAGTTGCCGGATGATTTTAACAAAAACTCTTGAATGTGCCAGTGTTTAGTTTTGAAATTTGGATGTGTGGTGAAAATGTGAGTTAAAGGATAACCTTCGTATCACAAGTAAGTTGATGTGTGGTGAAAATGTGTGTTAAAGGATAACCTTCGTATCACAAGTAAGTTGGGTTATAATACGGTTTGTTTGTTCGCAATTTATGATCTCCCGTTTCATTTCATGTATTAATTGATAAGACAACGAAGGGTGAATTTGACAGTCAATAGTTATACGATGTACGGTTTTAAGACAATTCGTTTATTCAGATCTATGTCTTTGTTTACTACTCAATCAAAACCTTAATACTAATACACGATCATTGACGAAAAAGTACCCGTGGGTTTTTTTCAACAAATATTAATAAAAATAGCTGTTTTCACAAATATCTACAAAATTTCAAGCCGATTCTTACATATGAAAACATTTACAAATCCTTCCAAATTTACGCGTTATGTCACTCTTTTTTTCAGAAGAATATTCTTATAATATGAAACATATTCAATAAAGAAAATGCACTGTTAATCAAAACATTGACTTACGGATTGCTATTTCGAGGAAAATCGTCCCACTTTCAAGCCGTTCCTTTCATATGAACGCATTGACATATCCTTGTAAATTCACGCCTTTAGTCACTAATTCATTTTTTTCAAATGGATATTCTTATAATATGAAAAATATCCAGTATTGAAAATTCACTGTCAATCCAAACAATGACTTAAGAATCATTTATTTCAAGGAAAATCGTCCAAATTTTAAGTCGTTCCTTTCATATGAACAGGTTTACGCAATGACAAATCCATGCAAATTCACGGGTTAAGTTATTAATTTATCTTTTTTCAAATTGATATTCTTATAAAATGAATCATATTCAATAAAGAAAATGCGCTGTCAATCCAAACAATGACTTTAGGATCGTTTATTTGAAGAAAAACACGAATTCTAACCAGCGATCGCTCTTCACGCCCTTTACATGGCGCATTCAGTGGATCACGAGTGACGTCACAGCAAAGGGAAGTAAGTCATACGAACTTTTATTAATCGGTGCGCTATGACGGCGATTTATGACGTAATGCGTTATGCTAAAATGTTGCAAATAATTTCAATGTGATTCTTTTACTTCATATTTTAATTTTATGAAATAAACCCAACCTGTACATTTGACCTTTAATGAGCAATTTCTCCTTTCCCACAAGGTTTTTGCCCCACCAGAAGCCTATTTTTCGATTTCATCACATTTTGAAATGTCCTCTGCAAACTCTTTCAATTTGGGACGGTCTAAAATTTGGCATTTGGTAGAAGGGTTAGTAACTCTCTCTTCAGGTTTTCAAGAGGTTGCCTGGTGCAAAGGTTGATGCATATTACACCTCCTCTGAAGGCCACATTCTCTCCATTAGTCATCAGTCCACACCAATCATGTAAGAGAATGTGTCACGTAAAGTAGATAATTATAGCAAGTAGATAATTACAGCAAGTAATTAAATACGGCCCGACAAATCACACCATTTGAGTATTACTTGACATTAATATCCAATGCAATACATAGCCACAGAACGCAAAATTTGGTTGAGAATGTGTCATAACATATCTTAGTGTGTATACAGACAGTATACAATGAATTTCGAAACCATTGCAACACTTTAAGATCTGAATACATAGTTAGGCATTGTTTACAGGCTCAAAATACTTAAATACGAATATTATACTTTACTTCCAATAGCTATTATTCTCCAGCATGTCTCATACAGCATGTACATTATGATAAAGCTGCTATACAGTTTTAACCCATTACAAAACAATAGCGACCATAAACCAGTTTGTTGCAGACGGCACTGGAACACATTGTGGGAAATGGAGAAATTGCTCTTAATGAGCCATTTCTCCTTTTCCCACCAGGTTTTCTGCCCTATCCCAGAAGATTATTTTTCAATTTCATCACATTTTGAAATGTCGTCTGCTGACTCTTTCAATTTGGGACAGTGGAGAATTTGGTGTTTGGTCAAGGGTTAAAGAAAAGTAACTCCCAACTCCAAAGTTGCCTCACATCAGAATACTAGTACTTTTAAAAAGAATCTATAAACCTACATTTATAAATTCTCATAACTGAAATCAAAATTTGTCTTTTTTCGGTCTATGGCCCAAATGGAAGCGCTGAACTTGGACAACCTGATATAGAAAACCAGAAACGGTATATTGAATTAATAATTATGTTTATTTGTCAAAATTTTCCAAGAAAAAAAAATCAGGACAAACAAGCAAACAGGATTTCTAGGAAAAAAATGCATCAAAAAGGATGCAAAACAGCAATCTATCTTTTTCCTTAATACCCGATGACCTTTTGCATAATGAAGAAGACAACAAAAAATATCTTAGTTTCATGACATAGAATGTGTTATGTAATGCGAGATTGAAAAATGACTTCTCCCTCCATTTCTCGCAGGTAACCTGTAAACTAGTGTTGATAAAGCCATAGATGCTCCAATTTCAACCCATTCATTCAAATCAGAATTTAAGACAGGTTCAAATCAAAAGCAGCGCATGTTAAATGAAATATCATGAAGAAAATACTCTTCTTTTTTTTTCTTTGTATTTGGAGCAATTCATCCTTTTGTCGAGGAGGTTCCTAAATTCTTCCACAACAGATGTGTAACAATTTGATGTCATGAAGTAACAACTAATTGTTTGTTAGAATTAAACATCATGTTAACACTCTCTCTCTCTCATTTACAAAACAGATCCTTGTTCACAGATGTGAGAGAATTCGGTTAAAAATTTAAAAAAAACAATTTCTTTAAAACTGCACATAATAGCTTTACTGTGTGTTATATGATTTGCTCTGAAGAATAGTCATTGGAAGGAAAATCAGATCATTTTTAATTTTTTTAACATGTGTAATGAAACAGTGAAATTTGTATGTGAACATGACCATTTACCATGTACTCATCAAATAAAATGTATGTTCTGTTCTGTATAATAATTTAAAAGCGCGACATCAGATCAACAGCAAATAAACTGTCCATGATGCTTAACCCCTTCCCAAACAATAACGACATTTGAGCACTTTGTTGCAGACGACTTTGGAAAACATTGTGGGAAAAGGAGAAATTGCTCATAATGAGCATTTTTTCCTTTTCCCAAAAGGTTTTCTGCTCTATCTGAAGACTACTTTTCAATTTCATCACATTTTGAAATGTCGTCTGCAAACTCTTTCAATTTGGGACAGTCGAAAATTTGTTGTTTGGGAAAGGGTTATATATAAGTTGTCCTTTCCTGAATAAATCATGATTTCAATTATAGCTACTTCTAATTGTATATCAAACAACAATACAAAAACTGTATTGTTTCAATGACATTTTATTTTGACTTTCAAATTTTCCCTTCTGTGAACAAGCCCCTTTAAGGACAGTCAACACTATCATTATAGCAACCAAAAAACACTTGTGAGCAACTTTCCTATTTCTATAATGTATATCATCTAATAGTAGTTAAAAAAAACTTGTCTTAAACAGACCCATAAAACACTAGATTTTTTTACTGCAAACTGAAACTTGAAGTCCATACAAACTTAATGTCTTAACCCATTACCAAACAATAACGACACTTGACCAGTTTGTTATGAGACTTGACCAGTTTGTTTTCTGCCCTATCAGAAGGTTTTATTTCAATTTCTTTACACTTGAAAATTTCGTCTGCAAACTCTTTCAATTTGGGACATTCGAAAATTCGGCGTTTAGTAAAGGATTAACAAATTTATGGGAACTCGAAAATGGTTCTCGGATTTATAAGACATTATGTTTTGTTCCATTCAGATAGGAATCAGCCATTAGTATTGAATAATGCTTTATCTGCAAAAACTGAATGAATCGCAATAGTCAAAACACAAAAACTGTCAACAAACCATTGATCAAACTTCCTGTTTAAACAACTCCCCCATATGATGTTTTTAAAGGCACATGAAAGAATATGAGTACAAATAAATTACTGAAAGAATTCTGCAGTATCATCCCCACTAAATTGAACAGGCCAAAACATAATTTGAAGCGGTCATTTTGGCCTGTGGCCTGCTATTATTAAGAACACTGCTACTTACAGCTCAATGTCACATCTCACAGTTTTGTTTTTGACTATTCTTCATTTTAACCCATTACCAAATAATAACAACATTTGACCAGTCTGTTGCAGACGACTCTTGATAACATGGTGGAAAAAGGAAAATTGGTCTAAATGAACAGTCAAATTGGCTGGCAGCCATGTTTTTAATGACAACCCCGTTACTTCAGAGGTGTTATCATTGGGTATACCCGATGAGTTCAGATTGGGAGATCTTCTTACTGCCTATCAAGGCTTTTCAATCGATTTAGAACCATCAGTATTCTGTTAGTAAATCAGGATATCACCTTCTCAAGAAATATCAAAATACACATACAGATACAATTTGAACCCAAACGAAGAGGGGCATGGGGATTCCCATTCGGAACTACTCGGGTATTTCCGTGAGCTGTGAAATACACCTCGGATATAAGTGTAGGGCTACAATTTTTCGGGTAAATCGGCCTCCGGCGTATAACACATTTTCTTAGCGTGCACGTTAAGTGTTCAATGTGTATGGAAGTGTTGGAAATCCTTTTAAATCATTTTTTTTATCAGTAACTCATACCAAATGGCCAAATTGTTGTTGTAACATGTATAGTTGTTTCCTCAATCAAATTTAACGATTTTTTAGCTTTCACATTCAAGATCTATTTTTAAAAACGAAAGTAAAGTGACGTCATTCTCGCGGATAACAATATGCCGTCATCCCTATTATTTCAGAGGTGTTCTCATTGGATAAACCCGATGTGTTCAGATTGGGGGATTCCAAGTCATCTGCTCTACCCATCAGGCCACACTAGCCCTAGTCAAAATAGTTCAATGAGAAGATTGCTATTTATTTTCTGATGGGGCAATCTAACGAGGAAATTTCGAAGGATCAAAATAGGGTAGAGCTTTCCAAATTTTGATTTTCCAATTTAAAGCACAAAATGGCCGTTCAAAGTCAATTGATAAGACAAGATATGTAAAGTAAACTTATATACCACCAAATAATGGCACGCGCTAAACAATTAAAAAATAACGCTAAATAGATTTGTCACATTTCAGTGTGCATGCGCAGAGAAAATTTATTGGGAGCAAAAAAAAAGTGTCACTTAGTGTTATTTTAAAAATTAAACAAAACCAATATGCGGAATACAGACATGTTAAGGATTATTTAAAAAAGGATGAATTCACAGGTGTGAGTAAAATAATTTGTTAATTCACAATAAAAATGGAAATATTGGTCTCAAAACATTGATACAAAAATTTCATCGCACCATCCACCATAATTGAATGGTTCAAAAGTTTGACGTGAGGGGAGATATTGCCCGATGCAAACATTTCTAAATATTTTCCGATCGCCTCAGATGAGTTGGCCTAACACTGGCCCCAGCCCTTATAATGCGCCCAAACATGTGAAGCTACATTTCTGGGTGTTATGATAAGATACAGATTGATGTGCGTGGGGTACATCAAATGTGATGATTATTTACAATTTACAACAGGTACTAACAGGTTAGATAGTCCGATAGCGTTACTGGTATGTCAGCTATGTCACAAAAATGCCGTTGCCCACCCACCTCCTTGCGTTTATTATAGAACACTTCTCCATCTTTGAAACATAATCTTTGAGATAAAAAAAAAATGTTGATGAAATTAATATAAATGTAAGCTGCGTAATTGGTTTATATCCATTGAAAACATTCTGTTAAAAGGGGTATCTGACCATACTTTGAAAACGTGACAAAAGAAGAATTTGCTCATACTGAGCAAATTCTCCTTTTGACACAATGTTTCAGGTGCTCCCAGGTGCAGAAGGGTTTAATTTGATCTGTTTAACCCTTAGAATGCTGGGTAATTTTATAAAAATAAATGTTTGTGTCTTGCTTAACAAAACCTTAAATATCTGCTTATCCTTATTGAGGAAAGATACTCAGAGTAGCAAACAAGTTAGATCACAGGCCAGCCACCAATTTACTTGGCGGCTGGTTTGGATCTAACCTGTTTGCATAAGCATGAAGTCGGTTCCAGCACTATCAGGGTTAACAGCAAGGTTGATTAATTCGTTCAAACAAGTTAAAAAACAAATGTTGCAGGCAAAAATTGTTATTGAACTATTGAACTATTAATTGAAGTAATTAAGAAGTCATTAGTGCCTATTGAGAAAACCTTGGAAGGAAAAAGGGAAGAAACTTGTAAGAGCAAGAGAGCCTTCTCTGACAGTCATCCCAAAATTATGCTTTAGACACATTGAGAGAAATATGTTTAATAAGCTTAAGGCTTCAGACTGATTGACCAAAAAGTATTCAATGTGTAAAACAGGTAACAGTTATCATAAAATTAACACATACTAAAATAGCAATAATCTTTAGAGAGGTTGGCGAGATACTATTGTAGATCTTTCAATTTTGAGAAGGATTAACTATGGTTTTGCTTTGAACCCTCACTTTGCAAATGAAACGACACAACAACTTGGTTGTCTTCTAAAGCAAACACACTTTCTTAAGTTGGTAGGTTACTAAGGTTAGATCAAATTATTTTTTCTACAGTTCAAGTTCAACTAACCCTATTTATAGCCTAATGTAAACCTGACATAACCTAAAAGGTCTATCCAGAGAAAAGTTTTAGCTATTCTTCCAACAACAAATATTTGCTTAACTTATTCCAGAATGGGAAAATATTTTGAGTAATTGAGAAGAATATCATTAAGGTAGAATATCCATAACCCAACGTTTGGAATCTCATTATTTCTTCAGAAAACTTCTGTTGTTCTCCATATACATTGGTCAAGGTCGGAACTATTCAGTGTAAAGCAAATATTTCCGGCCCAGACATATCTAAACCAAGAATGACCAAAGTGATCTGCATCAGAAATTGAAAATGGCGGATTATGGGTATTCTACCTTAAATCTGGATTTAACAGTGCGGTTCATACAGCATTTCAGTAATTTGCTTATCAAATGATTGTTGTTAACGTCGCATAAACAATTTTTCAGTTATACCGCGAAATCAGGTTCATCATAGGTGCAGGAGAGACCCTTAACCCTTAGAATGCTGGGTAATTTTCTAAAAATATATTTTTGTGTCGTCTGCTTTACAAAACCTTAAACATCTGCTGAATTTTAATGATAAAAGCTCCTCAGAGTAGCAAACAGGTTAAATCTCAGGCCAGTCGCCAATTTACTTGGCGACTGGCCTGGATTGAACCTGTTTGCATAAGCATGAAGTCCAGCACTGTAAGGGTTAGTAGCTAATAATTTGACGACTTGGATCAGACAGAATTGACTAAAAATCTGATCTGGAACAACTCTCTCTGTCTATCTAAGACATTGTGTTCTTCGTGATAATTCATTCCACTGTTTTGCAGTCATATCCAACCAACCAATGTGAAATAAGCAGTCTGATCCATTTGTATGGTGTTTAATGCTGAATCAACAATTCTTCAGTTATATACCAGCTTTCCAGAATCCACCAGTACAAGGCTAGGGCTCTGAAGTGACTCACCAAAGGTCACTCCGAGGAAATCGGAGGTGTCGGTGGGGCTCAAACTTGGGACCCCCGAGTTCTAAGTCCGCCACCTTAACCAGTGGTCCATGCAGGATCCGCAGACTGATTCAGTAAAACTGATCCAGTAAAACAATTCGTTCTTGCAGACGTCTTGATTGTGGTACATTTTCTGCCACTGCACTGTGCCAATGTAACATTTTGTCATGCGATGATAACTATAGCAACAAAAAACGTTTAAAAGCGTCATGATAAAAGAAAATCTTGATCAACTCGTATGAAAATATGCTTCTGATCTTAATTGTTTAACTCTTTACAAAACTGTTTAACTTTTTTCGACTGTCCCAAATTGAACAAGTTTGCAGACGACATTTCAAAATGTGATGAAATTGAAAAATAATCTTCTGTTAGGGCAGAAAACATTAGGGAAAAAACAATGTGTTCCTGTGGTCAAATTTCGTTACTGTTTTTTTGGTAATGGGTTAAACTTGAGCAGACCAAAGGCATATAAGGTATCAAAAATGATATTTTCTTTGTCCTAATAAGTAGAAACAATCCAGACAAAAAGAGAAAATACATTTCCCCAGTATTTCCCCCATTAGGCAGCGAGCTTTCTAAACTTCACTACTGCAGGTGGAGTGCTTAAACAAATTCATCAATGAGGTATTTGAGAAGGGAAAATCAATGAAGAAAGGGCAGAAAAACACAACTTCCATTCACAATTGATCTTTGACAGATTAGTGTACATAAGTCATGGATATTGAAATGTTGATCTTACTACTTACAATTACGATATACTTTAAAAATCCAAAACATTGACGAGTTTCATGCATGGAGTTGCCCCAAATTCAAAGTTACATAAAAAACAGACGACTTATACAGAAATTGTAAAGTGGTGATATTAGGCCAATGGAACCATTGTGACAAAAGCAGAAATTGCTTATCACAAGCAGCTGCTTCTTTAGTCACACTGATTTATTGAGGTGTCTGTTAAGTATGAGTTAAAATTGGCATTTATGGGGGAAAAGGTTAGACAAACATAACAACCCTTCACTGCCTTTGAATGAATTTGTCAAAAACATCATTAAAACCAGTTATCACCATGACACTTTTCATTACCATGAAAAACTACTTATAAATCTGTCTTAACCCGTTCCCAAACGCCAAAATTTCGACTATCCCGAATTGAAAGAGTTTGCAGACGACATTTCAAAATGTGATGGAATTGAAGGAATCTTCTGATAGGGCAAAAGCCATTGTGGGAAAAGGAGAAATTGCTCGTCAATGTTTTCCAGAGTCATCTGCCACAAACTGGTCAAATGTTGTTATTGTTTAGTAATGGGTTAAACCATAAATCCATTTTGACAAAAGTGCACAAACAAACTTTGTCCTTTTACCACATTAATTTAAAATCTTGTCTGCTGCAAACAAACTAAGGGGTCATTCATTGTATCATTGTATCATTAGGAAGTCATTTATAGTATCATGCACTTACACACATTCAGAAAATTTAAAAGTATTGAGATCAGATTGTGCTTCTACAAAGCATCAACAACTTTTCAGTTATGTTACAAAGGTAGGCTCATCAAGGATCGTTTGTATGGTGTTTAACGCCATATCAACCATTTTTCAATTAAGTAGTGACTTCTCTTGATTCACCAATACTAGGCTAGGGCTCTGAAGTGACATGCCAAAGGTCACTCCCATGAAACCAGAGGTGTCGCGGGGCTCGAACCCGGGACCCCCCGAGTTCTAGGCCCACCAACTTAAACACTGGACCAGCAGGACCCTTCATCATGGATGGCAGAAGACCCTTTTTCATAACTTCCCAAAAAAGTTTTCTCAAGATGGGTAGAAGAATCAATTAACTATTCCAATAGTAAGCCAGAAGGTGATCTCTCATGTTAATATGAATCGACCGTTTCCGTAATTTGGACCACACAGCAAGAGGCTTTGAGACCATACATACTTCTGATTTTTGAAATAATAATCAAATAATAATTCAAATCTAAATAAAAACTGGTTAATCATCTTTTCCTGTTATCAACAGCATCCCATTTGACTTAAACGACATAAAAACGAGAAATCAGAGATAAAAAAACAAGAAAAAAAAACATAACTTAAATAATAATTCAATGCCTGAAAATCAAATCATTTTGACACATGAAAAACCTATGTATTAAGAGGAAATTTGCATTTTGTAACAACAATTAGCAAATATTGTTTGCCCCATAAGCATCAAAAATTTATTTAAAAAGAGTAAAGTGGTTAAAACAATCCAATAATGATAAAGAAATGATAAACACTGAAATAAACAAAGTAGCTACTAACTAACCTGCCCATACCAAATCCGGTAATAGAAATATATCCTCTTCACAAAATAATAGTTTATCCAAAATACCCTGAAAACCCAACAAAAGCACACTGATAATTTCAATAAAAGTCCTGCCGCATTATGTAAAGCCACGTAAAACACAGCCTGTTATATCAATCACCAAACGCTCCACTGTATTATCAACCCATACCATAATATAAACGCCTTTTGAAAAAATTTGCAGCAGACTGCACAAAAATTTAAAATCATTTTGACAAAAGGAGAATTTGCTCATGAAGAGCAAATTCTCCTTGTGTCACAATGGTTTTAATATGAATTAATCCAATATCCAGTTTTATAAGAGTATTTTTGTGTCACTTTAATTCCAGTTTGTATCCAAATGTCGTCTGCTGAAAGGTAAAGTCGAAAGGTGAAAAGGTTTACTAATGGATGAAACGTCATATCATTTATCCGTATCACATTTGGGGTAAAACTGAAAGCTTGGGTTGAAAGTTTTAACCTTAAACAAACAATGATGATGGATCGAAACAAATGACCGTTTCATGAAATATTTGATGTAACAAAAGAAGAACTTGCTTATCTCTCATTATTTATATCTCAATCTTTCCTATTCCAATGCTGAAATAGGCTACATCTAGTTCCAATTAGCGTGAATTACTTAACCCTTTCACAAACAATAACAAGTTTGTTACAGACATCTCTGGAAAACATTGTGGGAAAAGGAGAAATTGCTCTCTATGAGCAATTTCTCCTTTTCCCACAATGTTTTCTGCCCTATCAGAGGGTTATTTTCCAATTTCACCACATTTTGAAATGTCGTCTGCAATCTCTTTCAAATTGAGACAGTCGAAAATTTGGCGTTAGAGAAAGGGTTAAAATACTCTTGAAAAAATGCTTATCAAGTTGAGTAGCATCTAAATCTACATGACAGAAAGGTAATTAGTGACTCTCTCTATGCAAGAATGTTGTCAAACTTGGTTTCTAAGAGAAGGATTCTATACAATGAACAAGGTTAAAATGAGCCTTCTTGATGAAACAACTTCCCTTATATATGCAAAGCTGAGTTCACAACAGACGACAATTACCTCTTCATATCCATGTAAAGAGGAATTTGCAGCATTTGAAAATTTCCCTTTTTCATGTAAAGAGGATTTTCCAGCATTTGACAATTTCCCATTTCATGTAAAGAGGAATTTGCAGCTGACAATAATTTCCCTATTTCATGTAAAGAGGAATTCGGAGCATTTGACAATTTCCCTATTTTATGTAAAGAAGATTTTCCAGCATTTGACAATTTCCGTATTTCATGTAAAAAGGAATTTGCAGCAGTCACCATCAATTCCAACGGTCAAAAGGACACATTATATATCCAAGATAGATCTGTAACCTTGGGAAACGGTCAAAAGGACACATTATATATCCAAGATAGATCTGTAACCTTGGGAATCATTGAGATGGTAAGAAAAATCACTCATTGTGGGCATATTCTGGTCTTATCACATCGTTTTCTCATATCCTCTACTGGGAAGGTGAACAAAGGTGTTTGCATAAGGGAAAGGGTTATTGCTTTACTTAACCAAAATTAAACACCTTGAAGGCAATTTCTAACATAAAGTGTTACTAACGGTAAACAACTTAAAATCGGTTTTAGCAATCTCAACAATCAGCGAGATAGAATTTTTATTTAAAACGGAGATATCGCTTAATTCAACCTACATCTAAAATCATTAAACCGTTCTTGTCATATTGAAAACACCAAATTCTAGAAACTTAGAACTACAAAAATTGCCATTTGGTTTAGTTACAATAGTTGTACATATTAAATTTTTAACGTTTATTAGTCCCAGAGCATAAATATGTGTGTTGGTCCCTTTAAGTTTGATACATATATTATATGAAGGAAAAAGTTAACCCTTATAGTGCTGGAACCGACTTCATACTTAAGCAAACAGGTAAGATCCAGGCCAGCCGCCAAGTAAATTGGCAGTTGGTCTGTGATCTGAACCTGTTTGCTACTCTGAGTATCTTTCCTCAACAAAATTAAGCAGATATTTAAGATTTTAGAAAGCAGACGACACAAAAATCTTTATTTAGAAAATCACCCAACATTCTAAGGGTTAACTACGGCAATCTCATACTGCAGCTGTCATGCTTTCAAAACGGAATAAAAATGAGCATCCAAATTATAATGCTAATCTTTCTTTTTTTGTTTGTCCTTCATTCGTAACACTTTATCAACCTCACATAGGAAAGTTCTTCCATCCATGTAATGACTCTAATCGGTTATGCTCATCCTTTCATATGGTGTACACTCTATGTGTAGTATTAATCTTAAATCTAACACTTAGACTGCTGGGTAATTCTCTTAAAATAGATTTTTGTGTCGTCTGCTTTCAGACTGTCACACTGTACGTCACTTCACATAACTTTGCTGAATACAACGAACCATCTGATTGGTCAACTAACTCGTTATAACGACTTAACTATCTTGTTTTTTTCAACTTACTAACTCGAAAAAACGAGTTAGTAAATCGAAATAATGACTTAATTATCTCATTATTTCGAATTAGTAAGTCGAAAAAAGGACTTACTTACTAACTCGAAATAACAACTTACTTTTTTGATAATTCAATGTCTCCAATTTGGGAGAGTCCCATTTCCTCATAGTCAGTTTTTCCAAACAAGTAACCAAAACTTTCTGTCTTGTCATGTCAATCTATTCCACACCTGATTTCGAAATAAAAAATATATAATTTGCAATAATCAATAAAGAACTCATTGACAAGGGTTCAAAGCAAGACTAAAGTTAGTGCCTCACAAACATAAAACATTTACTACAGTAATGTTCTGGACCACAATCATTCAAAAGCATCTGCAGCTCTAGATATTTCTCCGCTATACAGATGTCGTATTCATGATACCCCATTGTATCCCAACCATCGCCAATTCTCATGTGTGCCTGGTGCAAAACAACATTGGCAGATGGTATAAAAGTCAACATGAATTGGAAATTGTCACACCAAATTGCAGTCAGGGCTTGAACACTTACAATGCTGGGTAATTTTCTAAACATACATTTTTGTGCCGTCTGCTACCCAAAACCTTAAATATCTGCTTAATTTTGATGAGGAAAGATATTCAGAGTAGCAAACAGATTAGATCACAGGCCAGGCATAAATTCACTTGAAATCACATGAAATCACAATGGTTTTCTATGTATGTGTTCGATCAAAAAAGCAGTAGATTTAAATATTGACGAGAGTTAGTCTCTAGGCTGACTAACAGAACGCCAATTGTTCTACCCGTCTTGACCTGCCTTTGTGGGCAGTTTACTTTTTTTTTTTATCCCATTACCAAACGCCAAACAGACTGTCCCAAATTGAAAGAGTTTGCAGACAACATTTAAAAATGTGATGAAATTGGAAAAAAAAATCTTGTGAAAGGGCGGAAAACCTTGTGGGAAAAGAAGAAATTATTACAAGCAATTTCGCCTTTTCCCCAAACTGTTTTACAGCGTCATCTGCAGTAAACTGATCAAATATTGTAATTGTTTGGCGATGAGTGAATGTTGTCTGCTGCGATTTTATCAAAAAATGGGCTTACCAAGCAATGATGCATCCCATTTATAATAGGATGACTATAAATAGCAGGTGACGTAAAATCTATAAATAGCAGGTGATGTAAAATTACCTATCTTCCGACTGGTAGACGAAAATAGAAAATGATGTAAAACTGCTACCTTTCTGAGAAGGACTTTGCCCTTTTCCTCTTATATACACATTGATGTATGGATAATGGCTAATTGCTCTTAACAAGTCTTTTTTAATCATTAATTAATTTTGTTTCAATGATTTCTACCTTATACCATAGACAATATTGTCTCACACTGTTTTGTGTAATCTGCAGTTGCATTCAATATTTATCTATATAATTGGTTAATACTATCATGTCAATAATTTCTTGGTTTTTTTGAGATTCCTGGGTTCTTACAGATGGAAAAAAAAAACCCTAATTAACCCATTAGAAACAACAAATTTTCAACTGTCCCAAATTGAGAGAGTTTGCAGACGACATTTCACAATGTGATGAAATTGAAAAAGGATCTTCTGATAGGGCAGAAATCATTATGGGAAAAGGAGAAACTGCTCTGTAAGAGCAGTTTCTCCTTTTCCCACAATTCTCCCCAACAAGGGAAGTTTAACTTACCAAACAATAACGACATTTGACCAGTTTGTTGAAGATGTCTCTGCAGATAAATTGTGGGAAAAGGAGAAACTGCTCTTTCAAAAGTTTGGTGTTTGGTAAAGGGTTAAACCAAACATGACCCACACCTCCACAATTCAAATTAAACCAATCAGGAGCCCCTACTATTATGCTATATGGGGGAGTAACATGTATATTTCTGAATCCCATTTGCCAGCCATGTTTTCAATATGATGAAAGGGGTTTATAAAAGTTGTTCATGCAATTTTATGCATGACTGGGAGGGTGTGACAAATCTGTCATACTATTCCCTCATAATAGATGACAGAAGGGATATTGTTTTGTTTTGGGTTATTTCATAAGTATCTTAACATGGTGTCAACAATATTTCAGTTATATCCTTATACCCTGTACCATAAAAATAGAGGAGGACCCTAAGCCCATCACCAAACAACAATGACATTTGACCACTTTGTTACCTAATAATAACAACATTTAATCAGTTTGTTGCAGACGACTCTGAAAAACATTGTTGGAAAAAGGAATTAATTGTTCTTAACAAGCAATTTCTCCTTTTCCCACAATGTTTTCTGCCCTATCAAAAGATTCTTTTTCTATTTCATCACATTTTGAAATGTCGTCTGCAAACTCTTTCAATTCGGGACAGTCGAAAATTAGGCATTTGGTAAAGGGTTGAGAAACAAAATGAGGATAAAATGTTTATACAGGACTATTATACTGCATTGACAGTGTACCTATCCAATGCTCCTGAGATTTTAACCCTTTCCCAAACAACAAATTTTCGACTGTCCCAAATTGAAAGAGTTTGCAGATTTCTCCTTTTCCCTCAATGTTTTCTAAAGTCGTCTGCAAAAAAGTGGTCAAATGTCGTTATTGTTTGGGAAAGGGTTAAAGTTTGAATATCTCCTACGATTTGAGATAGGTCAGATAAAGCACTTGACTCTCAAAACTATCACTTCCTGGTTTATGTACAAGCTCTTTTGTTTATTCCACATACAATCGTTGTTGTTAGTGTTGACACCCCATCAGCTTTGACCCTGGTTCTTTAACCCTTTACCAATCGTCAAATTTTCAATAAAAACACAGGTTTTGAGCATTGATAGAAGATTGCAATATATGTGTAATATGAAGTTCTCAATTATAAAGTGACAAAGATTCTTTAAATAATGTTTTAACATGTTTTATTCGCAAAACAATATTTGAGATAGTATTTTTTTTTTTGACACTTCATGGATTTCCTTAGAATCATTAGAATTTCTTGCCAAAGGACACTCCTGCAAACCGACCAGCCAAGCTAGGGCTCCAACCCGGGACCCCCTAGTTACAAGCCGCCCTATTTTCTTCAGCAATATTACAGCTTTCTTTGGATTCAGCAGAATGAGGCTATGGCTTGAAAGTGTCTTGCCAAAGGCCACACAGCAAAAACCATCCCAGACTCCACGAAACTTTGTAGGCCCTAGACCCTTGACTTACTGAAACCCCTAAGGTCTGACGAAGACCATCTTTGGTCTGACAGTTATTACATAGACAAAGAAGAAAGTGTTCAGTTCGGTCCTACTGGGGCTCTCAGAGTATCAGGAAGTCTGCCATCCCCAACATTGGGGCTCAAAGCAGGGACCCTTGGGTCTCAAATCGCCCACCTTAATCATTTTGCCATGCATGGATTGGGCGACACATAACCTCTGATGAAATCTAAAATCAACCAGTATCTGGGCTCAAACCTACGATCTCTTTCTATTAGAGCTTGTCTCAAATCACATATTGTGGTTATGGTTGTGGCAATGTCTATAAATAAGTCTTTCAAATGAATAAATGTCGTCTGCATGTGCTATCAATTTAATGACTCTCAAAAAAGCCTTATAGAGAAGACTTCATGGAATGGAAAGGCAAATGTGCAATATCGGTAATTATGCATTTCCTGCAGTCAAAAGGAAGCCTGGGTACCATTATAGCAGAACAATTTACAAAACAGTCTCAGCCCAACACCAAACAATAACGACATTTGACCTGTTTGTTGCAGATGACTCTGGAAACCATTGTGGGCAAAGGAGAAATTGCTTGTTATGGAAAAATTGCTCATAACGAGCAATTTCTCCTTTTCCCACAATGTTTTCTGTCCTATCAGAAGATTGATTTTTCAATTTTGCCACAATTTGACATGTCGTCTGCAAACTCTTTCAATTTGGGACAGTAAAAAATTTGGTGTTTGGTAAAGGGTTAAATGTAATTCCTCCGCTTTTGTTTTAACCCTTTTCCTTAAAGATACACAATTTAACTCTTATAGTGCTGGAACTGACTTCACGCTTATGCAAACAGGTTATATCCAGGCCAGCCGCCAAGTAAATTGGCAGCTGGCCTGTGATTTTACCTGTGTGCTACTCTGAGTATCTTTCCTCTTAAAAATCAAGTGGAGCAAGCGTATAGGAAATTCACGAGAAAAGCATGATTGTCCAAGTGATTACCCACCCTTTCCACAGGTTTTGAAAAGCAGACGGCATGATAATCAATTTTCAGAAAATTACCCAGCATTCTAAGGGTTAATCATCAAACTATTCATCATCTAAATAAAATACATAATTTTCAAATAGCAATTAAGTACTGCAACACAACGTCAAACCGTGACTCACCGTCTTTTTAAGTGGCAGAGTGGGCGAATAGAGGATGCCCCCATATTCAGGCAAATTCTAGAAGTTTCTCAAGCTGAGGCATCAATTAACTGTTTCATTAACCCTTTAACAAACGCCAAATTTCCCACTGTCCCAAATTGAAAGAGTTTGCAGACGACATGTCAAAATGTGATGAAATTGTCAAAAAATAATCTTCTGATAGGGCAGAAAACATTCTTTGAAAAGGAGAAATTGCTCATTACGAGCAAATTCTTTTTTCCCACAATGTTTTCCAGAGTCGTCTCCAACAAACTGGTCAAACGTCGTCGTTGTTTAGTAATAGGTTAATAAACATCTAAACTATAACACTACAAACAAATACTTTTGTTTATACTGAACCAACATAATAACCTGGCAGTGATTTACTTGGTGGCACTGGTTGGGCTTGAAACCAGTACCTCAAACTTATAAGTCCAAATAATGCATTGACCACCATGCCTTGCCAGGATGAGTTCCCAAAGATAGGACTTAGAGAATAAATCTATCTTATCTTATCTTATTTTTGATACATCTATTGGGTAAGAAGCTTGAAGCTTGTTAATTAATTTCATTCTCTATGTCTGCTTCCTGGATACTTAACCAGTACTCGCACCCATTTGTGCGTCAGTCATGGCAATTTTCACCAGTCCTAACGGTGATAGACCCCAGGATCCTTGCAACAAGAGGCTCATGGTCTACCACTGCATCACTGTCGTCCACTGTAATAAAATATTTCATTTTTGTAAGAGAAGGGAGAAAGATTGATAAGTACAGGTAGTTAAACCTTCCATAAAAGAATCATATTTCACATTGTTGACATTTTTCCCAAGCTGACTTTATTGTAAATTATTTGTGTTCAGTACATTTAATGCTTAGCATTTTTGTCTTCTTGTACTTTAAAGGGACTAACTTAGAGATTTGAGTTTTTGGAGTGATAAACGTTTAAAGTTTGCTATTAACAATCATTGTCTCCAAATTTCTCACATTTGTGAATAAGCACACGTAATCCTTATAGTGCTGGAACTGGCTTCATGCTTACGCAAACAGGTTAGATCAAGGCCAGCTGCCAAGTAAATACAAGTAAATTGGCAGTTGGCCCATGATCTAACCTGTTTGCTGCTATGAGCATCTTTCCTCATCAAAATTAAGCAGATATGTCAGGTTTTGAAAGCAGAAGACACAAAAATTGATTTTTTAAAAAAAAAAAAATACCAAGCATTGTAAGGATTTATGAAGTCAATGTGCCATTGGTGAATCCTTCTATTGACTATCATTACATTGAAAATAAGGAGTCACATAAAAAATATAAATTTTGAGGCATATGATCTATTTAAGAATCATGAAAGGTTGTAAAATGAAAAACCATTGTAGATGCATAAGTGCAAGACTTAACCCTTTCCCCAAACAATAACAACATTTGACCACTTTGTTGCAGATGACTTTAGAAAACATGGAGAGAAAAGGAGAAATTGCTCATAACAAGCAATTTTTCCTTTTCCCTCAATGTTTTCTGCCCTATCAGAAGGTTATTTTCCAATTTGATCATATTTTTAAATGTCGTCTGCCAACTCTTTCAATTTGGGACAGTCGAAAATTTGTTGTTTTGGAAAGGATTTAGGGGGTCCTTCACATTTGCGAAAGCCTTATTTCAGTCATGCACTAATCCCATTAGAGAATCGTTTTGACCTTGGGTTTTTATCCAGCTTCAAACGAGGAAGTATGGATTTGTTTAAATTTATAAGGGTTTTACATCACATCAACAGTACTTCAGTTATATTGCAATGCCCTGCCCCAATCAATTGTGGAAGACCCAAAGCTTAATTACCAATTAAGCACTGGTCAAGCCAGGTAAAACCACTGGTGTTCTCTCAGTCAGATGGGAGACTTAGACCTCTCTCCAACTTAATTCTAGAGCTACCATCATATGAACCCACATTGTGGCCTGTTTCACAAAGATTTGTAACTTTGAGTTTATATTTACAGAATTGTAATAACCTTGAAATCTAAAAGGAGATTTTGTTATTGTAAATGAAAAAATAAACATGTTTTTAAGATTTCACAGGTAAGACTCATGTTCCGTTCATGCCTAAGTTAAATGCTTTTCTGAGCTACTATTTTCCTCTTTATATTAACGTTTTAAGGGAACTCTATTGTACAAACCTTTGTGAGGCATGACTCAGTGCTCTAACCACTAGGACCAAACTCTTCAGTGATCTCCCTTGATGAGATTGATTACTACCACCAATCGGAACGACTCGGGTAGTTCCTTGAGCTGTGAAATACACCTCGGATATAAGTGTAGGGTTACAATTCATCGGGTAAATCGGCCCAGGTGATTAACACCTTTTCTACGTGTGCAAGTTAAGTAGTTCAATGTATATGGAAGTGTTGGACATCCTTTTTAATCATTTTTTATCGGCAACTCACAAGAAATGGTGAAATGATAAGTAGTGGCATATATAGTTGTTTCCTTAATCAAATTTAACGACTTTTTAGATTTCACATTTAAGATCTATTTTTAAAACGAAAGTAAAATGATGTCATTCTTGTGGGAAACAATATGGCGTCATCCCTAATTATTTCAGAGGTGTTTTCATTGGATAAACCTGATGTGTTCAGATTGTATTACCACCACAAATGACAAATGACAATCTTCTTAGAAACAGAAATGATGTTTAAAGATGGCGGCTACACCCATAAAATAATCTATTAATGAATAAATTTTGAGCTTGAAAGAAAATGAGATTTTTCAGTTTAATTGGTCAGAGCTCAACATAAGTCATTATAAAAAATTACTAAATTAACTACTATTTCCAATAAAAAATTCAGAAAAAAACCATCATTCTAATTACATCAAAAATCTCTTGGTGGTAGTGATTGATTCAGCGTAGCAAGGGGAGATTACTGTGAAGAGTTTTCCACTAGGCCATGGAGGCTCCTTTCTTCAGGTTTGTGATTAAGTTACTACACTTCACACTCTATTGTAATTTGTTGACCTTGGGGTTTTATTCAGATCTGGACAAGGAAGTAATAGAAATAGATAGCACAAAAGAACAGATACAAGATTAAACCCTTAGAATGCTGGGTAATTTTCTAAAAATAGATTTGTGTGTCCTTTGCCTTCCAAAAAATTAAATATCTGCTTAATTTTAATGAGGAAAGATACTCAGAGTAGCAACAGGTTAGATCACAAGCCAGCCGCCAATTTACTTGGTGGCTGGCCTGGATCTAACCTGTTTGCATAAGCAACAAGTCAGTTCCAGCACTATAAGGGTAAACATTCCTGAGCACTGCTTTGTAAAAAGATAAAAACATATTTGGTGGGTGCTCACTAATGTAGTCTCATGAAAAAAATATCAGAGAGAAATTCAAGTAAACAAATTTTGCAGCCAACTTATAATGACATTTTAACCCTTTCCCAAGCAACAAGCTTTCGACTGTCCCAAATTGAAATAATTTGCAGCCCACATTTCAAAATGTGATGAAATTGGAAAATAATCTTCTGATAGGACATAAAACATTGTGGGAAAAGAAAAAATTGCTCGTTACGAGCAATTTCTCCTTTTCCCTCAACGTTTTCCAAAGTCGTCTACAACAAAGTGGTCAAATGTCGTTATTGTTTTGGAAAGGGCTAACTAGAGCATAAACTTTATTCTGCCGATAGATGGGAATGTGTCTTTTATTCACATCCAAGTCTTTTGGTAATATTGATCAAGTTTACCAAAAAACAATCATTTGTCACCCTTATACAATTATACCTCAATTTGCTATCTCAGTGGCAGAAATCTTTGGTGAGCCATTTCTCCTATTTTCACGACGGTTTCTTCTAAAAAATACAAACAAAATGGGGGTTTTCTTCCCATTTTTTGTCATCTTCTATTGCTTAGAGTTTAGACCTTCACAGACTCCTTCAAAAAAATCTATCCTAAAATGTGTGATTCCGAGACATTTCATCACACCTATTGTTGCATATACATTGTTACAACATGAAATTTCAAAACGAGCAAATTCCACATTTACAACAATAGTTTCTAACAAATCTTCCATATACAGTATTGTTTCATTTTGTTCCTTTTAACTGTTGCCCCTCTTCCATGGGTTCAAATCCCGGTGAAGGCATTTGGATTTTCATGAGAGGCTGCTTATTCTAGTCTCCCAACTGACTATATAAGGGAATGCAAACATTTCTGGCTTGACCAGTCCTTATGGACAGTTGAGTATGGGGTATTCCTTCATCATTGTGGCTCAAGCATCGCAACAAAATTCAAATATTGTTGACAGAATATTAAATCCATGTGAATGTTACATACTGTTATCTCCTGTCAAAGTCACAAACAAGCTAAAAAAGGGGTCTAGGCACCTTTGGTATGTTGCATTACTTGGCATTGTGAAATATTAAGCATTGCGAAATACCACTGTCATAAAAAAGAATAGTTTTTAGAACACTGACTTAAGCATCTTTCAGCTTAGCCTTAACCCTCACAATTTTCCTTTTAACCCTTATAGTGCTAGAACCAGCCTTATGCTTATGCAAAAAGGTTGAATCCAGGCCAGCCCCCCAACTTAATTGGTGAATGGGCTTTGATGTAACCTATTGGCTACTCTGAGTATCTTTCCTCATCAAAATTAAGCAGATATTTAAGATTTTAAAATGCATTCTGCATGTTTGTTAACTTTGGTTTAACACAGCAGCAACAATATATCAGTTATGATTCCTGGCTCAAAAATAATCACGACGTGTAGCTTATCTGACCCTAAGGGCTGGTCAAGCAAGAGAGAACAATTAGCACCCCTGTGAAAGATTTAATATAATTGTTAAATGGCCATTCATGAACACAAAGCTGTTCTTAACTTGTCCATGAATTTCAAGAACATGTTAATGAACATCAAGAACAGGTCCAATTGAACTTATTAGTCAACCTGTACTTGATGTTAATAAACCTGTTCTTTTTAATTTATTGAATAAGTTCTGTGTTCATGAATTATAGCCATTCAATGTTCATGTGAAGTCCATGAATAAGTTCTTGAATCTTTTGCAGGGACATTGAATTTCATTCCTTTATTTATCCAGGAGAGCACTTCTTTTCTAATTTCAAACCTATGCTGCAAACCATGATTTTGTCAGTTAGCCGTTGCATTGACAATTATGAGAGCTCATTTATATTACCCATCATTCCTTCAGCGGATACTCCGTCTTTGATCTTGTTTGACCTTGATCTTGTGTCAGTCACTTGCGTCACAACACCAAACAATTTGAATGTCATTAATGCGAAAACATTCTCTAAACTTAAGATCAAATCAAAAAGAAGATGCTTAGCCAATTCCTTTGTATGGTATTTCATGACTGGTCTAAACCAGACACATCAGTAGACAGAAATTACTAAGTACTAAAATAAAAATTCTTAAAGGTACATGAAAGGATATGAGTACAAATAAATAACTGAAAAAATATATGGAGTTCTTTTATTATGTTCACAAATGTCATGAAAGTTAATTCATAAATGCTGTAAAACCCTTTTTTAATAAATTCCTTTAATATAAGTTATTTTGTGCCTAAAATATAGTTGTCTCCAATTCAACCATGGTTATCAACAGTTGTTTGTTTACATAATTAAAATAACAACCAAATGTCATAATCTTAATAAACAGAAATCTTATAACCAGATAAAGAAATTAAACACATGCATTGTCAAAATCAATGTCTACAGTAATCATTGTTAGTGTTAATTGATTGCATAAAATGTCTTTCTGAATAAAAAGATTTTGAATAAACTTTCAAAAGAGGTGAAACATGAGCATATTCATAAGTAACAGCTTATTCCAAAAGTCAGACAAAAAAAGGAAAAATGTGTCAAGATTATACAATTCAAATGGGTTATGCATCTGTGTTTGTGTTGATTGTATAAAATGTCTTTCTTAAAAGAATTATGCAATTTTGCAACTTTCAAAAAAGGTGATACATGCCAGAGGTTGAAAATTCCACTCGCCCGCTCGCATTTGCGAGTGAACTTCGAGGTCGGACGAGCGGAAATTGGACAACGCAAGCCCTGCAGGGCGAGTGCTTTTTTTCCAGTTCGGGGATAGAAATCAAGAGCTGATACTGAGAAGTGAACTTATGATACGCAAGCAGAAAGCGCTTAAAATTTGACAGACGATCATAAGAAATCTGTCAATATATAAAACCGCATCGCTAATGTAAACAACTGATGACGTCACGGGCACTGTGTTTACTTGGATGCATTTGATTTGTGTAACACGGAGAATATAATACACTTCAAAACAGTCGATCAATACCGCATTTTATAGCGAAGTCGGTTGTTTTAAAATTGAAACCTACGCACACAATTATTTGGAAATTAAACTCTATATATTTCGTGTCTACTCTTAAAAAACACCTCTTTCATTGTTTGCTTGGCGAAATGGTGAAATTTATGATCGCTCTGATTCATGGTAAGTAAACCTTGGTTACCAAACAAGCAGCCCTTATATTTTCGTCTTCAAAGAAGAAAATGGTAGTAAGACAAGTTTATCAAAAGATGTGAAGAAATTTCAATAAATGATAAAGTTGACTAAACAATGTTTTAATTTTATTTCCACAATTTTATTCACATTCAATAAAACAGGCAAGGTCAGCAGAGTCATACGTTTTTTTTTTCTCCGGAAAATGCAGGGCAAGTGGCTATGGTTGCGGGGCGAGTGAATTCCATGAACCACTTGCCCTGTAGGGCGAGTGGCTCTAAAAATATTTTTCAATACCTGCATGCGGATATTCATAAAGGAAACAACTTATTCCAAAAGTCAGACAAAAAGCAGAAAAATGTGTCAAGATTATACATTTGAAATATTATTTATAATCATAAATTTGTGTTTATTGATTGCATAAAATGTCTTTCTAAAAAGAATTATGCAATTTTGCATAAACTTTCAAAAGCGGTGATACATGTACATATTCATAGAGGAAATAGCTAATTCAATAAAAAGACAGAATAGAAAAATATGGTAAGATTATACATTTTGAATAGGTTTGACATTGTGTCAACATTCTTTCAGTTATAGTGCTCCGCTCAGTTATATAATAATGCAGAAATTATTATAATTTCCCCCCCCCCACCCCGCGCCCCCAACTTGACTGTCCATATAGGCTGGTCAAGCCACCCCTCCAAAAGATTCAAGAACTTATCCATGAACATTAAATGGCATTTCCTGAACAAAAAAATGTTCATAACTTGTGCATGAATTTCATGATCAAGTTCATGAATATAAAGAACAGGCTATGTGATTTAAAGTTCTGTACTCTACCTTCTGAGCAATGAAGTCCCTTTCCAACATTTGAATTCAACTATTAGACACAAAGGGGGAAAATGTACCATGAGGATTTAACCCTTTACCAAACGCCAAATTTTCTTCTGCCCCCCCCCCCCCATTGAAAAAATTTGCAGACGTCTGTGATGAAATTGAAAAACAATTTTCTGATAGGGCAGAAAACATTGTGGGAAAGGGAGAAACTGCTCGTTAAGAGCAGTTTCCCCTTTTCCCACAATGTTTTCCAGAGACGTCTGCAACAAACTGGTCAAACGTCATTGTTTGGTAATGGGTTAAAACAGAACATTTCAAAGGAAGATCATGATAAACATACCCTTTAGCGCATTGCTGCTTCATTCATCATAGCTCAGAACTTTACAAATAAGTACATGTGTATTGAAACATTTAAAACAAAAGATGAGGATATGTTGAAAGGACTAATTCTCACAGATTTAGGATTTTATCTTTTTTTAAAAATAAAATGTCTTCTACTGATGAAATAACACCTCATACCTTTAAAGTTACATTAAACTAGATTAGTAACACATTTATCAACCCCTTCCTTTATTGTGTGATGGGGATATAGCCAATCTATATTGCAGATATAGGAAACCATTTAGATGGTTTATTTTTGTTAACAATGTTCTTTTATCTTTTCAGCCTTTGCACAAAAATGGTGAACTTTCTTAATGGATTCTTCTGCATAATTTTCAAAGTTTGACAATTTCATCTCAAAATTTCAGCTCATTGTCTGCATCAAATTGTCCATAGAGGGGAAGGATTAAAACAAACTGAAGACACTTTAACCCTTAGATTGCTGGGTAATTTTCTAAAAATAGATTTTTGTGTCGTCTGCTTTCCAAAACCTTAGATATTTCCTTAATTTTGATGAGGAAAGATGCTCAGAGTAGCAAACAGGTTAGTTCACAGGCCAGTCGCCAATTTACTTGGCGGCTAGTCTGGATCTAACCTGTTTGCATAAGCATCAAGTCGGTTCCAGCACTTTAAGGGTTAATCAAAGATCCAGAGTTAGTAGAACAAGTATTAGAACATATTCTCAGGCAATCTTGCACATTAGAAAGGTCAAACAATCCAAACGAAGTGCAATTAATACTGATATTACGACATTCATTATCAAAGGCTGTGAATTAATTTTATATGATTTTGTGCAAATTAGTCTTCATTCAAAATCTATTTTGTATATAACTTTCCTTTTAAATACATGTATATAATTTTAATTCATAGCTATAGTCATTGACAATAAAAATATCTTTGTCGTCGATGAATTGACTCATTCTAACTCAATGTGGCTTTTTGTCAATTTGAATGTTATTTTGATTAACCCCTTATTGTATGTTATATGTACTTGAGTCAAAATAGGATTTGTTCTATTCCATTCTGATAAACAAAATATCAAATTGTTTGATAAAAAATATGCTAAGACCGTCCAATTAAATATTTAGCTCTTTCCATGAACTTTACATCTAGATTCTTCACCCTTAGAATTCTGGGAAATTTTCTAAAAATAGATTTTTGTGTCATCTGATTTCCAAAAAACTTAAATATCTGCTTAACTTTGATGAGGAAAGATACTCAGAGTAGCAAGCAGGT
The DNA here is from genome assembly GCA_947846245.1 of Cerastoderma edule. Taxonomy (NCBI): domain Eukaryota; kingdom Metazoa; phylum Mollusca; class Bivalvia; order Cardiida; family Cardiidae; genus Cerastoderma; species Cerastoderma edule. The sequence continues at coordinate 14,485,193 of OX401408.1, read as the reverse complement.
TAGATCACAGGCCAGTAAATATTATGACAATTTCGTTTTCTTGACTAGACATTCAAAATTTATTTAATTATGCGTACATGAAGTGACGGGTTAACACAGTCTCTACTTATTACCACTACATGTATGGTTCGACTCTAACCCAGGTGAAAAAAAGCATGCAGCTTGGGACTTGAATACAGGACCTCCATTAACCATGTACTTATACTCTACCGATTGAGCTATCAGACACATTCAAACCCTGCCTTGTACATCTAAACCTCTTCTACAGGAGCAACAGCTGATTTGTTTATTTATATGGGTTTTACATCACATCAACAATTTTTCAGTTATGAAGCTATGCCCAACTCTTAATGATGTAGGAAGACCCATACTCAACTGCCCATAAGGGCTGGTCAAGCTGGGTAGAACCATCAGCATTCCTTAAGTCAGTCGGGAGACTACCTCTCATGAAAAACTAACAACCAATAATTTGCTGTCTCCTTTCCAGATAAACTGAAGGATAGTTGCCATGAAACTTATAAAAAACTGCAAAACCAGATTGTGACATGAAGCACTTTTTAATTTGTTGTTCAGAACTGAATTTCATTAACAAATAATAATCACCTGGGAGACAACATATCAAAAAAGTTCTGTCTGATTACATCTTCACAATTTTCCGTTCACCCTGGTTTAATTTATTTCATGAATTACCCATTTCCACACCTAGAATTATTGGACTGCTCCTAATTTAACCCTTTCCCAAACAACAAATTTCGACTGTCCCAAATTGAAAGAGTTTGCAGACGACATTTCAAAATGTATTGAAATTGGAAATTAATTTTCTGATATGGCAGAAAACATTTTCCACTATGTTTTCTAAAGTATTCTGCAAAAAAGTGGTCAAATGTTGTTATTGTTTGGGAAAGGGATAAAGCATTAGTAAACAACTATTAACCCATTACAAAACAATAACGACATTTGACCACTTTGTTTCAGACGACTTAGGAAAATAGTGTGGGAAAAGGAGAAATTGCTCTAAAGCACATTGTTTTCACCCTATTACATTTATTTCATATTTTGAAACGTTGTCTGCAATTTCTTTCAAATTGGGACAGTCGAAAATTTGATGTTTGGTAAAGGGATAAACAGAATGATTCTACTATAGGGAAGAAGGGTGAAACATGGCACATTGGTGATGGAGGCAGTCTTAGATCTGAGGGTCTTGAGTTTAAGCCCAACCCAAACCTCTGGTTTCATAGGAGTGCCCTTTGGCAAGGCACTTCATAGCCTAAGCCTGTAACTAGTTAATCCAGGAGAGTGTGACATAACTCAAAAAGTGTTGATGTGACTTTAAACCCCATATAAAGAAACAAGTATTGTAGGGTAGAAATAATTGGTATAAACAACTTCTCTGTTGAGACAATTGTTTGTGGGGTTATATTTGTAAGACCATTTAAATAAGTTTATATATGGCAGAATGATTTGTGAGTAAAAACGCATGATTTTTATTCCACTTTAGAACAAACACCAACCTATTTTTCATTAATAAACAACCTTGATGAATATGTGAAAGTAAGACACTTTCTAGATAAGGACAACCCATGTGTAAGGCAATTAAAAGATTGATTTAAAACTATAGAGAGCATTTTATCTTAAAATGATAATGCTTTTATTTCCTGATAACACTTCCATATTTCAGATAATTCAAACTAGATGACAACTACTAAGTATGGCAAATAAAACATTCTTAGAACAAATGGGTAAGAACCAATTTGACAAAAGGAGTATAACAAATAATTTCTTTTTGTATTGATCTTATTAACCCTATAGCACTCAATACGTCTATATCGTTTCTTTTGCCCCTACTTCAGTCGACCAAGATCGACATTTTACTATTTTCTGACATCGACACTTTGGTCGATATATGATATACAATCAAACCTGTTAAAATTCTCTTAGATATCACAATTAAATATTTTGTTTTTTTCACAAAAATGTAAGCTATGATGGTATTTTTATCAAGTATTAGTTAAACTAAGAAATTACCTTACATAATATTGCATAAATTCCCCTTTAAACAGCGAATCACTAATAAAATTTTCCATAAAATTTCCACGTTGCTAGGGCGCTCTATGCCTCTTCCTAAAGTACCATTTAACTCTCTTTTAAATCAACAGTTTTCTCCCAGTTTAAAAAATTTACTACACACTTTGTCGGCATAGTTGACCAAGGTTTATCTAGCATCTTTTATCGATTAAAATATACACCACTCTCAGCGGGTGATTTATGACTCTGATAAAATCCTTTGTGTAAACACTGACCCAGTAAGTGCAATTCTTGTCATAAGTGTTTGCAGCACGTGTCAAACTAGTTTTCACTAGTTTTCCTGTATATACTTACTCGTAAATTAGAGGGTTAAATTAGCAACAATTTAACCCTTGCTCCCATGGCATTTATAACTGTGAAAACTTATACTTTTTTTTTTATTGTTTTACAAGCCCAATCAAGCACCACCTCTGCCCATATTTCACACACATTTTCTGGTTTGCTTTGTCTTAATCTAGCAATGAATAAAACAATAAAATGTCCAATTTCATGAATCAAGATAGTGCATTTGTTGTGACCATACTTTTTTTTGTTTGAATTTTCATTTTATTGACAGTATGGACTTGAAATAGACCCCAGGATGAACTTCAATTGTACTTTTAACAGTTTCAATTAAGAAGCCATTGCGGCAAATTGATTAACTGCTGATTGGGAGCAATTTATCTTTTTATCACAGTTGTCCCTTAATGTTTCCTGTGACAGACACTGTTATGTAGTTTTTATGTGGTATTTAAATACCTTTTTAGATATACCTGGATATTTCAACAATCTTCTCATAATAAGCTTTAATATTTACATATGCAAGATTGAAATATGAACTCATAAAATCTATATCTTAAATTTAATCTTTATTATATAAACTAAATAAAAATGAAATTTTCTAATGAATGACATTTATTTTAACCTTTTTTTCATTCTTCCCTTTTAATTGGCTATAGTAATTAAATATTATCATGCATCCATTTGAAATTTTAATATATAAAAAAAGACAATTCATCTACCTTCATAACAAAAAAAAAAATTCTCAAATGCAATAATTAATGCGAAAGATATTAGCATTTGTATAAATACCCCTTTTTTTCTTTTAAAAAAACAAATATTGGTAAATTGTCTGAGGATAGGGCAAAGCAAAACCCAATATTGGATAAGTAGATACAGGCTTATCAGCTAAAGGTGCCTGAGTGCTATAGGGTTAAAAACCTTTTGAAAAAAAAAACTATTGAGTAATAGCCTTACAATCAACTATGCATACTGTATAGCACCTGAGTAAGAAAGTTATAGTATCTAATTCAGACCAAATTCCCACATGATGGAGCGAGTAAGACATATCAATTTGATACTTTTATAGGTACGACAATTATAAAATGAAAACACATGAATCAACGTCATAATATTGGGTAGATTCCTCTGTGATAAAAGAAGAAATATCAGTAACTTGTAATAAGCAATTTCTTTTTTTGACAGAATTTTTCTCTCCAAAATATCTACTTTTACAGGGGCCTTAAAATGTGCCATTAGTTAGTCAGTGACGACAGGCGGGTGATGACGTGATCAATGTTTACGATATAAAAGAGATTGCAAATGGCGACACACATGAATGAGCAGGTCTTTATGCTTTTCTTAAACAGATTACTTTTGTTTTCCACTATCTTATAAAGGCCATGTTCCCACAATCAATTTACAGCAACCGCTGGTGAATGTTGTTTCCATTTTGGCCTTGCCATTCACTCCAAGACCCTGAAGAGAATTTCGACTTCGATTTCTCTACCGAGTGTTGAATGTAAGGGCTTTATAAACAATGGGTTATCATATACCACCAGAACAGGAAAGTCGATGATCAACTCATGCGGGGTACACAATGTGCCTATGATTGGCAAAAGGAGGTGAAAAAGGAAATATACCTGTGACGCAAACCATCTTGTTTGGACATTTTTCGTAGACATTGGTCATGGTCACCCCGCCTGGATGAGTTAATGATTCTCTTGACAATAGATTACAATTAAAAAAAAATTGGTCTGTTTCGTTATGTAAGGGTTTGTACATCACAGCAACAATGCCTAAGTTGTATTTAAATGCTCTGTGTCGGTCGCTTGAACTGAGGGTCCTGGTTCGATCCCCGTTAACGATGAGGTTTAAATTGCCAGGACTAGCCCTCCAATCAGCGCACCTACTGGTTAAGTATATATATGAAGAAGTCATTGAGAGTGAGTTATATAAGCTTCAAGCTTCCATCACAATCCATGAAAAATAAAAAAAGTATAAATCAACTCAGGTCATTCTGTGCCCATTACAATGATGTGGATAAACACATGCAAGTAAAAACTCCACCGCGCTCTTTTGTGATGTTTATGTTTCAATCGATAAGGGGTGATTGAAATATGCATGGTTATCTATGTACCATTGAATTTGGCCTATATTTCCTTTTTACATTATTCGAACCCAGCCATTAACTGCGTTGGACTTATATCTCAGTGAAGTAAGCTTTAAGGATTTTAACAACCTGTCAAATTCTAGGGCGAAGGTAGACCACAGTAATCAAATAACTTTTTTAATCATTGTAACAAAAGGAGAAACTCGCTTGCTGTGAGCAAGTTCTAGAATTGTAACAATGGTATTACTTATCTTCTTTACCAGATGCGTAAACAAAACAAACGATGAAAAAAATGATAATTGGTTTAAATTGCGACAATATTAGTTTAGTTGAAATATGATGCCTTACTCACGATGATGGAAGAATCCCCAAAACTTGGCTGCTCATTATGGCTAATCAATTTTGGGTAAAACCAGCATTTGGTAATCAGTCTGGAGACTGCCTATTATGAATCCCAAATGCTGTCACCAGATTTTAAACCCTGCTGAAAGGGGTATGTGATTTCATGTTCTAGAAGAAATGGAAAAGCCTTGTCTCTTCAAAATAAATGAAAATCCACAATAACATAATTGATTGATATTAAAAACATTGTAACAAGATTCAGAAATGGTCTTTCAATCATGTGCATTTACCCTCTACCAAACGTCAAATTTTATACTGTCCAAAATTGGAAGAGTTTGCAGACGACATTTCTCAATGTGATGGAATTGAAACAAGAGGGCCATAATGGCCCTTTATCGCTCACCTGAGTTCTGTTTGAAAAAGAGGTATATTTAAGACAGAGTGGTTGGTATGTTTCAAACTCTTCTAAGTGCTAATTGCATTGAATACTCTAAGCCAATGCTCTTGCTTGTTAACATTTTTTTATGTGTATTGTATTTGTCTTCTTGAGTTAATGTTCACCAAGACAAAGAGAATTAAGATGAAGGAAATTTAGGTTTGTGAAAGCAGGGACAGTAACAATTGGTTGGGCAAATTAAAATAATAACAATTGGAAAATGTATCTCAAAGTTGTTTATTGGTTTTCAACAGTAAATAAATTTGGAAAATTTTAAGACAGTCAAGCTTATGGTAAATAATCCAATCATTCTGGCCAACTTTCATCAAAATTGGACCATAAATGTGGCCTCTAGAGTGTTCACAAGCTTTTTAAATTATTTGACCTAGTGACCTAGTTTTTGACCCCACATGACCCACTTTCAAACATGGCCAAGATTTCATTTTGGCAATCCTTCTGACCAACTTTCATCAAAATTGGACCATAAATATAGCTGCTAGAGTGTTCACAAGGTTTTTCAAATATTTGACCTAGTGACCTAGTTTTTGACCTCACATGACCCGGTTTCAAACTTGGCCAAGATTTCAATTGAGACAATCATTCTGACCAACTTTCATCAAATTTGGACCATAAATGTGGCCTCTAGAGTGTTCACAAGCTTTTTAAATTATATGACCTAGTGACCTAGTTATTGACCCCACATGACCCAGTTTCAAACTTGGCCAAGATTTTCATTGAGACAATCATTCTGACCAACTTTCATCAAAATTGGACCATAAATGTGGCCTCTAGAGTGTTCACAAGCTTTTTAAATTATTTGACCTAGTGACCTAGTTATTGACCCCACATGACCCAGTTTCAAACTTGGCCAACATTTTTATTGAGACAATCATTCTGACCAACTTTCATCAAAATTGGACCATAAATGTGGCCTCTAGAGTGTTCACAAGCTTTTTAAATTATTTGACCTAGTGACCTAGTTTTTGACCCCACGTGAACCAGTTTCAAACTTGGCCAAGATTTCATTAAGACCATCATTCTGATGAACTTTCATCAAAATTGGAACATAAATGTGGCCTCTAGAGTGTTCACAAACTTTTTAAATTATTTGACCTAGTGACCTAGTTTTTGACCCCACATGACCCAGTTTCGAACTTGGCCAAGATTTTATTGAGACAATCATTCTGACCAATTTTGATAAAAATTGGACCATAATTGTGGTCTCTAGAGTGTTCACAAGCTTTTTAAATTATTTGACCTAGTGACCTAGTTATTGACCCCACATGACCCAGTTTCGAACTTGGCCAAGATTTTATTGAGACAATCATTCTGACCAACTTTCATCAAAATTGGACCATAAATGTGGCCTCTAGAGTGTTCACAAACTTCTTAAATTATTTGACCTAGTGACCTAGTTTTTGACCCCAAATGACCCAGTTTCGAACTTGGCCAAGATTTCATTGAGACAATCATTCTGACCAACTTTCATCAAAATTGGACCAAAAATGTGGCCTCTAGAGTGTTCACAAACTTTTTAAATTATTTGACCTAGTGACCTAGTTTTTGACCCCACATGACCCAGTTTCGAACTTGGCCAAGATTTTATTGAGACAATCATTCTGACCAATTTTGATAAAAATTGGATCATAAATGTAGCCTCTAGAGTGTTCACAAGCAATTGTTGACACACGCACGGACGCACGGACGACGGACATCTCGGTATCACAAAAGCTCACCTTGAGCACTACGTGCTCAGGTAAGCTAAAAATGATAGGGCAGAAAACATTGTGGGAAAAGGAGAAATTGCTCATTACGAGCAATCTCTCCTTCTCTCACAATGTTTTCTAGAGTCGTCTGCAACAAACTGGTTAAGTTGTTATTGAATGTCAAGCAACAGAGATCTGTAAAGGGAGGTAACTCCATAAGAGCAAAATAATCTCTCCCTATAGTGACTTCCCTTGTATCAATTTCTGCATAATATATATTGTTTCAGTTGTAATGCTATAGATTGCAGTGGTTCCTTTCTTAAATGTAGATAAACAGGAGAGGAGTTTGATTTCATCAAATACATCCCAACAAATTGTTTTCTTCGGGTAAATAGTATGACAATAGGAATTTTTCATGGACATTCTTTAAAAATGTTCTCCCTGATTGCGCATGATAAAGTGTGTGTTGATGGATGGGACTTAGCTCATCAAAATGAACAACTTCAACACTCAAAACCTACAAAAGCGCCAAGTTAATGCATACTGAACAATATTTAAGTTGTTGTTGTTTCTTTCCACTTTCTATATCATGGAATTTGTAAGTGCATTTATCCTATATTGAAGGAAATTCAACCATAATGTGGTCGCATTTCTAGACTATAGGCAAAGTTTTTATTCAACTCCGTATTAATGAAACTGATCTTGCTAATTGCACAATGCTGTGGTGCCAAGCTTTTGATTATAATAAAAAGATCAACCATGCTAAATATACCAAGCTTTTATGTAAGAAGTTTATTTAGTATAATTGGTAAGCTTTTGTTGATGAGGACTTCAAATATAAAAATAACATTACTGCAAGTGCATTCTTGCTATGGATTCAAATCATCTATACAATGGGCAAGTAAAAAGTTAACTCTATACCTCAAAAAAAGTTAAGAATTTTCAAATGTAAACCTGCATGGTGTTGCTTCTAAGTAAAAGGTTTGACATTTATCATTACCATGGACCATACATTACTGGCAAGTTAGATCAATTTTGGATTCAACTCTTATTGATCTATTAATGCTGCCGATAAAGACATGTGACTTGCATGTGACTTACACTATCAGACACCTTTACATTAAACAATAACTGTTTTTCATATCAAGGAATAAGGACAAAATGCAAACACCTTTGTAAAAAATGTCTGGTTAGTGCCTAAGTCCATACCATAAATGGTATACAGCAAGAAGCTCAGTATTTGGCTAGTTCTGACTACCGAAACAAGTATCAAAAAGCAACATGTGCCATAAAATATCTTTAATTCATTTGTTGGCTGATACTATGATAAGCATGATGTTAAAAAATATTTATTCACAAGGATGGCCGTAAAATTAAACTCAACCCTCAAAACTGATTAGGTGTTTGTCACAAGACTCGTCATCCATAAATCATGTGTGGCAAATAAATAAAAAGAAAACAACATGTCCTGTTTACTTAATTCATTTAATGCACAATCTATCAAGAAGGAGACCTTATTATTTTTTTATTCAATCATAAAATATTTGATTTTAAGTAAATATGTTTGAGATATAGTGAGTTCTGGTTGACATTTCTTTTTTTTACTGATATGCACTTCCGTGAACACAATACTGCAAGAAAACTAAGATTTAAATAGTAATCAACTCATTTTGAGATTCTTTTTAAATGCATCATTTTCCAGAGTCTATGAAAATGGAAGAGTGCTTCAAATGATTAACTGCATCAAAATCACATTTAAAAGTTCTAAGATTTTGCCTCGAATGATACAAATATACAAAGAATAAGCGAATTAAAGTAAAGCTATTGTATAGTGATCATATTTCACACCTTCTGTACAGCAATTAATACAACAAATGTAATTAGCAAGAGGTTAAAGATATTTTTATTATCAGTATTTATAATGTTTATATTTATAATGTTTAATGTTTTGATAAGAGAAAGTCAATGACTTAATTGATTGTTCGAAATTTCGAAGGATCCAAATAGTGGTGGATTTAACAAATTTCAGAATTTCTGATCTAAAGCATAAAACGGTCATTTAAAGTCAATTGATAAGACAAGATACATTAAATAATTTTACATACAGTACCATCAAATTATTCTTAAATTGCTGTTAAACAATTAAAAGAAAGCTAAATAAGTTTTTTCACATTCCAATACACATGTGCAAAGGAGGTTTATCTGAAGCAGAAAGTCATCACCTAGTGAAATTTAAACTGTTCTTACACAATAAGTATGCGGCAAACCAACATGTTATGTATATAAATTGATTAAAAAAGAATTCACAACTGTGAGTAATTATCATCCGATACCTTACTGCGATAGTTGATGGGTCTTCAAAGGTTGCGACAAAATTTTCATCGCATTGTCCTCAATTAATTGAGTAGTTCGAAAGTTGCACATGACGGGAGATATTGCCCTATGCAAAAATTTCTCAATATTTTCTGATCAAGTCAAATTAGGATAGTTTGACTAAACACATTCCATTTGTAGGTGAACTCTCCAATTAGATTATTTTGTTGTTTGATTGAAGATAATTTCGTTGTAAGGAACAATAACCAGAGAGTACATGACCTATTGATAATATGATCAAGCAATATTAAGCAAGGAAATTTGAGATAAATGCTCATGCTTACCGCTCGGAATATTTTCCAAGGTCCTGTCAGCTTTTTCTCGGGTGGAGATTTGATCATCCACCCCGAATAGACCACGTGATTTAGCTCTGCTTTACGATTCATCGGTGCTAATGGCTCATTCTTAAACTGTCCGTCACAAATACGTCTTAAAAACTTGGAATCCGCAACTCCTGAGTGTCAAAATGTCTGTGTAATTGAACTTCTTTGGATAATTTTAAAGAAAAACAACTACCCCGGAAGTACGTTCGGTCATATACGTCGTTTTGAGACATGCACTTTCATTGGCTACTTTTACCAAGTGAATCATTATTATCCAATAAAACTCTTCGTACCATTTTTGACAACATTCCTTACAAATTATCTGGTTCCCTCACTTATAGTACACGTTAGGATTTATGTAAAGAAAGCGGGGATAAAGACAAAGCAGAGTTTGATTCGCAGTTGTCAAGTCCGGTTCGTTTAGGGGAAATCCACAAATTTTGTGATTTTAGTAAGTTTTCATTATTACTTTGTCGATTATATATATTCAGTCACATCTTTCATGTCATATCTTTACACCAAACCATCCCAAGGCTGTATTATTATGAAACACAGATTATTTCAGATCTCCTATGTAGACAAATCAAAACTGAAAGTACAAACTCTTTTTAATCAGCTCAATTAACTATTCTGTTATTTGGAGACATCAATAAGTAACAAGAAAACACTGATAAAAATGAAAATCAAGTGTCTTTTCTGAATCTAGAGGTTAAAAGCAGTGTGTTTCATTATGGATGAAGATCTTTTTTGTCCAATTGTCGTTTCTTCTAACTGATATTAACGCTTAAAAGGGGTTGTCGTTTCGTCTACATACCTAATGTAATGAGATTGTTTTTTAAAATTTCACCATCTTTATAGCATTCTGATAATAAGTTTGTATTCCTTTTTGTGACGTTTTGTATTGAAAAAAGTACTTCATACAAAACTGGATTTAATTGCTATAATGCATCCGAATAGTTCTTAACGCTTTATTTGATCTTATTGTTAAAAAAATATAATTACAAAAGGGACATAATGTTACTGAAAGGGACTTCAAATACAAAAATGGTGAATTGAAAACATGCATCCAATTAGCAATTAACCTCTGATTAACCGCTGATTGATATATGTATTTTGTGTATTAAGAATTATCAAATGCAAATATTACAGACCAACTATATCATCGATTGCCCGCCCTTCCGTGAGGGGATTTCGGGGTGTCCTTGTCCAGATTTCTAGTCTTAAGGGCTATAACTATATTGACTGAAGTCTTCACAGCTTTTTCTAGCAACACAAACTTTCCATCCACTGAGTACTTACGAATTATTATTTGGTACAACTCATCTTGACGACGAGGAAAACTCTTTCATCTTTTGTCAGGTTCAAGAATCCATAAAATCAATCAATCGGTTTGAGCCGTAAGCATATATATTTAATAATATTTCTATTATATACATATATATATTTACATATATATATATACATAATTGGTATATGTTTTACAGATATCAAGTGAATGTTTTCTTTTTTGCAATAAAATATGATTAAACTAAAAGAAGCACAATAAATGTCCAAATGTTAAAAACAGCTTTTTTCACTGTTCAGGTTTATTATTGAGACTAGGGGTCTCCCAACAAATTGTTTAAGTTGTATAAATGAAATGGTGGCTTTTCCTGCATTTCCGAAGTATTAATCAGAACATGAGAGATGATTACTTACAACAATCTTTTGGGGGTTCAAATGTTTTTGTTTATTTTACAAATGAAATTGTGGCTTTTTTTTTACAAAAAATTTGGCAAATTTCTACGGAGGTAACTGCCTTGGTTCGCCTCAGCATAGCTACGGCAGTACTAAAGGCTACATCAACCTTCTTCTTACTGATACCAAGCTGGGATCTCAAAGCAGACTTCCCGATACTCTGAGAGCCCCAAAAGGACCAAACTGAACACTTTCTTCATTGTGTATGTAAAGATCTGTCAGACCAAAGAGGATCTCTGTCAGTCAAGGGCCTAGGGCCTACGAAGTTTCTTGAAGACAGTCTTTCTGGTACTGAGCCGGGTTCTCAAAGAAATGTACTTATCTTAAAACCTGGAAGTGCTAACACACTGGGCCAACACCTTCTGTACCAAACCAAAGGATTGATTATCATCATAAGGAAATATTTTCATATGTCAAAAACCTTTTGTGGACATTCATTAAATAATTTGCGCGAGTACTGGTTTAGTATCCAGTAAGCAGTTATGGAGAGTGGCTTTGAACAAGCTTTAAGCTTCCTTCACAGCCAATGTAAAACAAAAACATGGTTGATATGATATGGTATGGTAATCTGATAAAAAGTATTAGCAAAGCACCATTGGCATTCAGCTAGTATGATGCACCTCTTACTGAAGATTTAAGCAATAAAAAGAGAAAATTGAATGGCTTTGATTATCATTGAATGAAATTACTAAATCAACTTGGCATTGGATATTGAGTGTGACTGCTTAAGGCAGATCTGATCACAATGTTTAAGTATGTAAACAGGTGGTTATTCAATCAAATGACATTCAAAAGATGTTACCCATTTCCTCAAAACTAACTTTCTGATCAGTCGAAATTGAAGGCAACACTGGATGCCCGTTTCATAGTATGAATAAATTGCTTGTTCTTTATAACACTGAGTACAATTACTTTGGCTAAAACAAGAAATGTTTGCGTTACAAGCAATTTCTCCTTTTTTGTTACAGTCTTCTGCAAGTTTCTATAGTTTCTCTCATCTTCTGCAGTATGGGGAAAGGGTTTTATCTCATATAATCAAATGGTTCCCTTTAACCTAACACCAAATTTTCGACTGTCCCAAATTGAAAGAGTTTGGAGACGACATATCAAGATGTGGTGATATTGAAAAATAATTTTCTGATAGGGCAGAAAACATTAATGGAAAAGGAGGAATTGCTTGTTAAGAGCAATTTCTCCTTTTCCCACAGTGTTTTCCAGAGTCTTCTGCAACAAACTGGTCAAATTGAGCCTTTTCTTCAGCACTCATTTTTGAGTATTATAGTACAATCCTGTTCCCTGTTTTCCTACCAGTACTAGGCCAGGAAATGTGTCTTGCCCAAGGACACTCTACAGTGAAATAATTGGCCGCCATCGGGGATCAAACCCGGGGTTACCGATCTCTGGTCCCTGACCCTAACCACTACACCACCGCAGAACCCAAATGTCGTTATTGTTTGGTAAAGGGTTAAAGGTACATCTTAAGTCAGAGTTCAATGTCAAAGAGTATGGGTATTATTGGTAAAAAACAACAAGGAAATGACATAACATTGGTTAAGAGCAAGACTTTCCCAAGTGCTTCATGTTTGCACAAACCCCCCCCCAAATACATCCCAAGCTCTGTTCTATAAACACTATGCCGTGTCACTAGTGAGAAGTCAGTCAGAGTAGGGTTAACCTTTTACCAAACACCAAATTTTCGACTGTCCCAAATTGAAGGAATTTGCAGACTACATTTCAAAATGTGATGAACTTGAAAAATAATCTTCTGATAGGGTAGAAAGCATTGTGGGAAAAGGAAAAATTGCTTGTTTCGAGCAATTTCTCCTTTTCCCACAATGTTTTACAGAGTCTTCTGCAACAAAGTGGTTAAATGTCTTTATTGTTTGGTAATGGGTTAAGAGTGACTACATGTATTCATTGTTGTAAGGCTATGATTCACAAGCGATGTAAAATGAGTAAGTTTCAACTAAACCTTTAGTAAACAGAGGAAATTTTAAGCTTGAATATTGGAGTTAACCCAAAAAAAGCCAACAAAAGCCTGTTAGACTACTAGGAAAGATATTAAAAAAATTCCTTCTTTTGCAGTCATGGTTTCGCTTTGTCTCATCTACTAAAGGTGTAAATGTTATCTCTATTATTGTAAAAGGTTATATTAGAGTTTATTGGATATACATGGTTGATATATTTACATATTAAACCCTTTTTATGCTCTGAACATAATTGTGCTGACAACTTAAAAGTAGGCGGCGGACCAATACCAAAAGGGAAAGGAAAAACAGTGTTCCTGATGATTGAATTTTGAAATTGCTGTCTATAAATGAGAGTTTGCTCATGATGACCAAATTATACAATTGTCACATTTTTTTTTAAAGTCAGGTTTGCTGCAAGGTTATAGGAGGTATGTGGATTTAAGGATAAGGGTTACTGTATCTAGGAAGTTCAGAGTTTGTAGAAATCGATATAACCCTTTTCTTCATTCAATCATAAAGGTATGCTTTTATAGAAGAAATCGCCCTTAAAAATACATATTGGTAATTGTTGAAATAAGATCGTTTTCGGGGCCTCTAGCTGTGGCCTATATATAGATGTTCATGTACAGAACTTTAAATCACATGGCCTCTCTCTGTGTGGGTTCCCAGCGATGTCATTTGGATTTTCATGAGAGGTAGTCTCCCGACTGACTTACGGAATGCCTATAGTTCTTCCATAGTAAGCCATAGCCATATACAAATCTACAGCTTTTAATTGTATTGTTATTTGATAAGTAACTAAAAGTAGCTATTGATAGCATAATTAAGTCATGCTGTGTCAATTCATCTAAATATGTAAAGTTTGTATGTGATAGATCTCAAAAGCTATGTCACGCTTTTGGATTAAGTTACAAGATATTTCACTGTAAACAAACTTTTAGAATTTAAAAACAATCTTCTTTTGCTTCCAATGAAAACTCTTCGGTGTGAATCGTATAACAGAACAACTGTTGTGTAGTTTTAAAGAAATTTATTTTTAACTTCCAAATTTCCTCACATCTGTGATCAAGTACCTATAAAGAATTAAAAAGGATGCTTCAAAACATAGAGTATACTATTATGAGTGGATAATTTTTCTTTTAGTTTACCCATTACCAAACAATAATAACATTTAACCACTTTGTTGCAGACGATTCTGGAAAGCTTTGTGGGAAAAGGGGAAATTGCTCGTTACGAGCAATTTTTCAATTTTTCCGCAATGTTATCTGCCCTATTAGAAGATTATCTTCCAATTTCATCACATTTTGAAATGTCGTCTGCAAACTCTTTCGATTTGGGACAATCTAAAATTTGGTGTTTGGTAAAAGGTTGATAAAATAGAAAGTGATTTTGAAGGATCTGATGAAGACAATTTGTAATTATCAAAGGAAGAGGAGAAGTTTATCATATGCATCAATTCTTGGCTTTTCAACAATCATTTTTATCCTACTAAAGAAATACACATATCTTTCAAACTGATCTTTATTTTGTTTTTTGTCTGCAAATAAGATGATAGAAAAGGGAAATAAAGGTAAGTATTTTGATCTATGCACAATCTGTCACTGTTGTCATTCCATTTACAGGAAAGATGGTGGCCTGAATGAAAACATCATCATCGCCATAAAGAATGGATACAAACACAGATGAAAGCTGGAACTGTGGCTCATGTACATATATTAATGCAGCGTCCAGTAGGAAATGTGACATGTGCGGCAGTACCAAACCTGTTGCCGAGGGGAAGCCTCCACCAGTGTTTAAAACCAATATACTCAGGGATAAAATCAAAGGCTCCCCTACATCAAATGATGATGATGTAAAGGACAAATCTGCTCCTCAGGTGTTTGATAAAGGTCCTGACAGCCCTGATGTTGCAACCGATGGACCTAGTGTTGTTGATAAAGAAGAACCTGCAAGTCAAGTTGTGAAAGATAAAGTAAAAGCAACATATAATACTAAAACCGGACAGGTGAGTTTTGAAAGTGATGCCAAAAAACGTAACCTAGAGGAAAGAAAAAGTTCTCCCAAAGAAAAACCAAGTACCAATAATGTTGTGAATGGTAAAACTGGAAAGGTATCTAACGCTGAAGGGGATAAAGTGCCAATAAAGAATCCTCTTCAGCAGCCACCTATCAATCGAAAATCTGACGAAAAGAGAAGGGAACCAACCAAGCTTGTTGGAAAGACAAACAATGATGTGAAAGGTAAAGACAACAATGTTAAGTTGAAAAGACCCCTTGTAGCCCATGGGCAAGAAGCAGTGGATGTTGTAATCCAATGGAAATGTCCAAAGTGCGATACACAAAACGAGACCTACTTTGACAATTGTAAAGTCTGTCACACAGAGAAGAATGCTGATGTTGTGTTAATTGGTGAAACCAAGAAAGGTAATGCAATAGTAGACGAAGCCAAGGAGCCATGGAAGTGTAAACGTTGCACCTTGCTGAATGTGGTCTCTGACACCAAATGTAAAGTTTGCGAGGCACCAAAAGTTTCCAACATACCAAGTCCTGAATCAATTCCGGACGAGTTGGATTATTCTAAATTTACACCCTCAACGCAACCAGCTTCACCTTCCCTGTTGCCTAGCAACATCCCTTCATCAAGGGACATGCCTGATGGGAAATCCAATTCGTATGATGATAAAAAGCCTCCGAAAATGCAGAAGAAAGGACCAAACGAAATAGAGTGGACATGTAGACATTGTACATTTAGCTGTAATCCCGCTTTCAAAAGCAAATGTGATAACTGTGGAAAAGAAAAACAACCTCAATCAAATAGAGGTTTAAACTCACATGCTAAAAAACCTAGTGACTTACCAGTTAAAGGTATAAAAGCTCCTCCGGTTAAAAAAGTAGTTCCACCTGCCAAACAACCAAACAAAAATTCAACAGGTAACAAAGGTAAACCTCTTGACACTGAGAAGAGGAGTCCAAAAAATAGTGCAACAGGGAAGAACTCATGGACGTGTGCAAAGTGTACATTTAAAAATTCTGAAGGGGAAACCAAATGTAAAATATGTACAGCTGAGAAAGTCCAGGACAGGTGTAAAATGCAATGGGTGTGCTCAAATTGTACTTTACTAAATCAGGCTGCATTGGATATTTGTACAGCTTGCGGTACGAAAAAAGGAACTGTGAAATCCGTTACAGATGGGCAGAAAAATGAGAAAAGCAAAATGATGATTGGTTCACAACAACAAGATAAAACAAAAGACAAGAAATTGGTTGAGCCAGTCCCTACACCTGCCAAAGGGAGTTCTGGAGTCATAGCAGCCAAAGGTGCAAAACCTAAGACAGTCGAGACGAATAAATCAAAGGTTGTGGAAACAAACAAGGAAACTAATCCAAAACCTTCTACCTCTAAAGGAAACAATGTGAATGTGACCCCCAAAGCAAAACCAACGGTGAATGTTGGTTTAAGCGGGAAACAATGCTCTGTATGCACCTTCATCAATTCGACTACCTCAGGACCTTGTAAAATGTGCATGTCGGAACTTTCCCCCGAAATTGTTGACAAACTTGTGTCCCCAGGTACCATAAGATTGAAACACCCTCTCCAGAGACAACAGTCCATACTGATGAGAGAGCTGAGGGACCTGGAAGATGCAGAGGCCTTGGAACTATGGCAACACATTACCTTCTTTTGCAAACAGGTAAGGAAAGATGATAATACCCTACACCCAAAAGGTGACAATCCCTTATCCATACAGGGCTTTTTCTATCTTTAACCCTTTACCAAATGCCAAATTTTCCGCTGTCCCAAAGTGGAAGAGTGTGCAGATGACATGTCAAAATGTGATGAAATTTTCTGATAGGTCAGAAAACATGGGAAAAGGAGAAATTGATTGCGATGAACAACTTCTCCTTTTCCCACCATGTTTTCCAGAGGCGTCTGCATTAATCTGGTCAAATGATTGTTTGGTAATGAATAGGTTAAGTTTAATAAGTTTTATTCTTCAATATGATACATACAGGGTTCTCTCTGACTAAAATTTTCTTTGCGCCAACACTTGCGCCAAATTAAAAAAGTTGGTGCCAAATTTCCTGTCCTCCAAGCCTCCTTGAAATTACGGTTGTCAGATGTCAATTTGATTTTTAGTGGGAGGCATATTCAACCACTGAGAAGATAGATTTAAAGTTATTCTTGCGTTGGATCAGAATTAAATGTCAATTAAAATCGCGGATTTTTTATACCGTAACTTGGGTGCATAAAAAAGTTTCAGTTATTTGTCAATCAACACAACTGATTTCGCCGATGTTTGATGTCAACTTCTTTAAAAGGAGCACGAGTGCAAAAATTTTGATTGAAAAGCAATTAAAGTTATCAAAGTCATAATTTCCATATAATTGAAGTTGAAAAGTCTGGCGAATGACTAAATGGTGTACACGAGAAAGTGTCACCTTCAACAAACTTGACAATCAACAGATAATGAACCGAACAAGTGTGAAAACAGGATTATCCCGTATCGGAATTTGCATTTTATAAACAAGCTGGTTCCCGAGTTCTTATTCAAAGTACTGTGATTACGGGAACCATCGATACATGGTTCTCAACTTTACAGTAAAAACAAATCGATATTGAATCGAGATCAGAAACCATGCGGTAAACAAACATCAAATTCTCACGGAAAATAGTCGGCGCCAGCAACTTTCGCCAAATTTATTTTTCTTGCGCCAATGTCTTAATTTTGTCGCAAATGGCACCATTTGCGAAGGCCAGCGTGAACCCTGTACATACAATAATTGATTTATATAATGTTGATGAATTGAATGGAACCAGAGCTAGACTTGTAAATTCCTCTCCACTATCCAGGTAGGGTATTGTTCACCAACATTCACTGTCAGTTACCCTCTATGCATGAATAGTTATGACGCAGTATATTCAATACTTGACAGTCTTCCGAACACATTTGATAAACATTAGAGCTATATGCATTACATATCAACAGGTAAGCTTAGTAGAATTTATCAAATAATTAATGTTGACGATCCATGTGGTAGAACATTACGGACGGCTCCGAGGTTATTTTTAGATACTCAGTATAGCGTGTAATTCATGCTAATCAGGCAGGTCAACAGACAGTGAATGTTGGTGAACAATAACATTTATCAAATAATGCATGTGAACAAACCATGTTGTAGAACATTACGGACAGCTCGGAGGATATTTTTAGATACTCAGTATAGCATGTAATTCATACTAATCAGGCAGGTCAACAGACAGTGAATGTTGGTGAACAATACTTGATGTTTTATGTAATTCTTTGTTACTTTGGAAGGTACCTTTATCTGCTGATTTTTGAAAAGATCTCTTCAGAAGTTGTTGAGTTAGGAAACCATAGATCTGGAATTGTTTCAATTTTTAGGTACAATCTGAAAGATTCAGAACAAATTCTCATTCATATCTGAAGTATATAATGTAAAAGACTATGAACCAATAAGGAGCCTCCATGGCCTAGTGGTTAGAGAACAGAACTTGAAATCACATGGCCCCTCTCCGCGTGGGTTCAACTCCTGAGAGGGATATGGATTTTCATGAACGGCAGTCTCCCGACTGACTTACGGAATGCCGATGGTTCTACCCGCGTTGACCAGCCTTTATGGGCAGTTGAGTATGGGGTCTTCCTCCATCATTAAGAGTTGGGCATCGCTACATAACTGAAATAATGTTGATGTGATGTAAAACCCATATAAAAAAAAAAATATGAACCCTTAAAGATTACGTAATGTTTATACACATGTTTTAGCCCTTATAGTGCTGGAACCGACTTCATGCTTATGCAAACAGGTTAGATCCAAGCCAGCCACCAAGTGAATTGGCGGCTTGCCTGTGATCTAACCTGTTTGTTACTCTGAGTATATTTCATGCAGGTATTTAAAGTTTTGGTACGCAGGCAACACAAAAGTCTATTTTCAGAAAGTTTGCTAGCATTCTAAGGGTTATATAGTTGGCATTCAATATTGGGAATATATTTTAACACATTCATGTCCTCAATATTTTTTTTTGTGACTGTTCCAAATTCAAAGCAATGGCAGATAACAATCATAAACTATGAGAAAACACATTTTTGGAGGTAATGGGAAGAAATCATTGTGACATATATCGAATTTTGTTCTCAAACTGAATTATAAGATATGTCAATTAGATCTTATAATTTCTAGAGAAACAAGTTTACTTCTTCCATGTTTTGAGTACTTGCAGTTGATGGCTTTGAACTTATATGAAACAGAATGGCAATGAAGAACTGAATATTCTATCTATCATGGAAACGTCTATGACCTAAGTCAGAATTTGTTCGTTATAATATTGATTGTGTTATATTTGGAATTGGTTGTCTCCCAAACTATAAATATTGTTCCGTAAGAAACGAGATGTAAACAGACCAAGTGCCCTTGGTTTGTCATTGGAGGTTTCATTTAGGCGGAGATATATCTTAAAAAACAACTTGTCACCAGAGAAGATAAACGTTTTGTCATGAATTTGTTTCCACAAACATCTGTTATCTGTAAGTGAATTAAGGCGTTATTTAAAATCATTTCATTTATCATGGTATTTTGTTTTTGTTTGTTCATTTGACAATTTGTGTTGTTGATTTCTATGCCTACTGTTAGCTTTATTTTTTACATCATTGAATGGTTAGCAAAGAATCCATGCTTGTACCATTTTCTTGATGTTTCCAAACAGTTTTAAGGTGGGACTGGGCCATTGGCAGACAATTTCGAAATAAGGCCAACTGCTTTCTACAAAACCGGGCCTGCAGGCTTATTATTTTCTCAAATTGATTTAAAGCTTGTGTCAACAATTTTTCAGTTGTATTGTGATGCCTTTATCATCATAGATGGAAACATATCTAGGTAAATTGTAGAACCAACTTGGCAAAGGGAGAAAATTCTTGCTGTAAGATATTTCTGAAATGTGTTTCTTCTAAAGATTGTCTTCTGTAGATGACTGTGCTAAAACAGATCATCTTTTTTTCCACTGATAGGGGTCATTAGTCACAGGTTAATGTGGTGAACTTCTAAGTTTAGGGTCCAAGGTTTGATCCCCAATAGTGCTGCTGGTTTCGTAGGGGTGCCCTTTTGCAGGACACTTCAGAGCCTAAGGACTAAAAGGACTAGTTACTCCTGATATCCTTTTGTCACATTTGAGACAATTTAATGCCTTATACATCAAGGAGCTTTGATCGAAGCACAGTTGACTTCCGAACAACAATTTATCAAGGCGAGTACATGCTTTATTTTGAAAGGTGCTAAATGTTCACACATGGGACAATTAGCAAGTCAAAGTCAAATGTTGTTGAAACATTCAGGTTTTTGTATTGTTGTATGATGTCGAATGAAAATTATGGTTCCTAAATGCAAAATTGATTTGAAATGTGTCAATATATCTCAGTATGAACAGACGGTATGCAATGGATTTCTAAACCTTTGCATTACATTTGGATCGGAATACATATTCATTATTTGTTAGGATATTGGAAAGAAAACAATTTTATAAAAGGAGATATAACTTATCCAATAAATATCCTCTCCTGTTTCACTGGATTCTTAGATTTAGTCTTCAGGGTACCGTTTCACTGAACACTTCATGCTTATAGGTTTGTGAAAGTTCAAAACAACATTCCGCCTTATTTCAATATTGAGATAAGCAATATTGCAATGTAACAAATCATTGGAATCGCCTCTCCGAGACGCTTCCAATGACATACCACATTGCAATATTGTATTTTCATTTTAGAACACTATCCATGTTTATTAGTTTTGACTAATGGCTCAAAGCTTCCAATGACATGTCGCATTGCAATATTATGTTTTCATTTGAGATACTATCCATGTTAGTCAGTTTAGACTTATGCACATTTTTCCCTAAGGTGTTTAGTAAAACGGCACCAGAACTTAAAATGTGGCCCTTCTATGCATTTATTTCGAATCAGCCAAGTGGAAGACTTCAATTGTCATGAGAAGTTTACGATGTCTCGTTGGAATGCTAGAATTTGGATTGTTTTACCAGGCTTGACCAGCCCTTATCGGATAGTTCGGCTTAGGGTCTTCCCGTAGCTACTATGAGCCAGGGGCCCGTTTTACTAAACAACTTACGGAAAATGTTTGCGTAAGTCATAATTGATTAACATGGATAATATCTTCAATGAAAGTACAATATTGCAATGTGACACGTCATTGGAAGCGTCTCGGAGAGACGATTCCAATGATGTGTTACTTTGCAATATTGCTTTGCCAAATGTTGAAATAAAAGGACTTGTTGTTTTAGACTTACGCAAATCTTAAGCGTAAACTGTTTAGTAAAACGGGCCCCAGGTGCCTTAAAGGGGCTTGTTCATAGAAGAGAAAATTTCGAAGTAAAAAAAAAACTGCGTCGACACAATGCCTTTTGTATTGTACTCAGGAGTAGATGTTACGGAAGGTGAGGTGTAATGCATTAATGAATGAATCATGTTTCTCGTAATTAATATTGCTTGTTCTGAAAGGGTCCTTTATGGTTGTTTGTGTGTGGGCTCATTGACATTTAACCCCTACACACCAAAAAAATGAAAAATAAAGTCAACCCTGTTGGATGTAAAGGTGCAATTTGATACTTACAAACTAGGGAATAAATTTTATGCACTGAGTCTGAGATTTAAAACCTTTAGAACACTGAGACTAAAGACAAACTCAGAAATTCTTGAATCTCTGTGGTCCATAGTGGAACAATCAGAATTTACTTTTTCAAATCTCGAAAAATTGTCCAAATGCAGACTTAACCCTTGACCAAACACGAAATTTTCGACTGTTCCAAATTAAAAGTGTTTGCAGATGGCATTTTAAAATGTGATGAATTTGAAAAATAATCTTCTAATAGGGCAGAAAGCATTGTAGGAAAAAGGAGAAATTGCTACTTAAGAGTTAAGAGCAATTTCTCCTTTTCCAACAATGTTTTCCAGAGTCGCTTGCAACAAACTGGTCAGATGTTGTTATTGTTTGGTAATGGGTTGATGATGTATTTATACTTATCACTCAAAAAGGATGAATAACAGAAATTTGTGTTTGACAATTAATAATTGATAAAAGGGTTGTTTAAGTCAGTTTTAACACAAAAGAGATTACTCATTAGGAAGTTAAAAATAGATTTATACTTATCACTCAAAAAGTTAGGAAATTAATAATGAATTTATACTTATCACTCAAAAAGTTAGGAAATTAATAATGAATTTATACTTATCACTCAAAAAGTTAGGAAATTAATAATGAATTTATACTTATCACTAAAAGTTAGGAAGTTAAATAATGAATTTATACTTATCACTCAAAAAGTTAGGAAATTAATAATGAATTTATACTTATCACTCAAAAAGTTAGGAAATTAATAATGAATTTATACTTATCACTCAAAAAGTTAGGAAATTAATAATGAATTTATACTTATCACTAGAAAAGGACGAAGACAACAAAAAATTGTGTTTTGACAAATAATTTTTAAAAGGGCTGTACGTTTCTCTGTTTTAATACAAGATAGATAGCTCATCAGGAAATTTATTTTAAATTTATACTTATCACTCGAAAAGGATGAAAAATAAAAATTTGTGTTTGGCAATAAATATTTTTTTTAAAAGGGCTGTTAGTCAGTTTTAACATTAGATAGATTAATCATCAGCGGCAATTCCTCTGTTGTCATGGTTATTATGACTTCTGCAGCAGATGTTTCAAAGGGAGGTATTTTGGAGTAAAGGGTTAACTCTGTATATACAACAATGAATAATGGCTTAATGACCCATAAAACTGCCTCTAGGTTAACAAGGACAAATTAGACCTTTATTATTCCATTTATTCATGTTGGAGATTATTTTTGCTTGTCTTAATGAAAAGTGGCAGCAGAGGATGTTTTTGAATTAGAATTTTAACATTTTTTGATGGAAATTTGAAGAAACCATTTTGTTAAAAGGGAAATTGCTTGTCTGAAGGGCAGTTTCTCATCTTTCAGAGTTGTTTCTTAACTTGTCTGAACTTGCATTAAAACAAGTAAATATGAAGAAATGAGTTAACAAGCAAAAGAGTGAAATGTCAAAAACGTGATGATTCAGTTGAGGGAAAAGGTCAGACTTTTTCCTCATGAAGAAAATTTACAATGGGCTCAAATTCAAGGCTCAGGCAGGGAAATATAAGAAAGAAAGATGAACAGTACTAAGGGCTTAAAAAATATAATCGAAATTGATTTAAGATCAAGGTGACAAAAGTGGATATTACTTGTGATTAGAAATGATGTTCCTTTTGTCACAATGCTCTGTTCATCATTAGTGTAATGAATTTTCCTTTGTGGTAATTGGTAGTTGTTCACAAGCTATTTTTAAAAAAACCCGAATGTTACATGATATAACATTAGCAACACTGGACCTGATCAGAATGTTACATGTTATAACATTAGCAACACTGGACCTGATCAGAATGTTACATGTTATAACATTAGCAACACTGGACCTGATCAGAATGTTACATGATATAACATTAGCAACACTGGACCTGATCAGAATGTTACATGTTATAACATTAGCAACACTGGACCTGATCAGAATGTTACATGATATAACATTAGCAACACTGGACCTGATCAGAATGTTACATGTTATAACATTAGCAACACTGGACCTGATCAGAATGTTACATGTTATAACATTAGCAACACTGGACCTGATCAGAATGTTACATGATATAACATTAGCAACACTGGACCTGATCAGAATGTTACATGTTATAACATTAGCAACACTGGACCTGATCAAATTCCTAATTATCGAAGTACGAAAACAAATAAACATTTTAACCCTTATAGTGCTGGACCCGATTTCATGCTAATGCAAACAGGTTAGATCCAAGCAAGCCACAAAGTAAATTGGCAGCTGGCTTGTGATCTAACATGTTTGCAACTCTGAGTATCTTTTTGACTTTTTTGAGGATTTTGCTGGGGTTATCCCAAAATGAAATCATAGGAATAGTTAAACTAGTTTAGATGGTTCAGTTTGTTTAACATTAATTATTAAATGGTTGAAAACCTTTTTTTTTATTATTTGACAAAAAACAAGCCTATAATGGCCAAGAAGCCGAGTCTGATAACAATTTTCCTATTCAAAGGCACCAACCATCTTTTCTCTTCTCTGCCACCTATATGGATTAAATAACAACAACCAAAGAATGAATATAAAACGTGAATAAAGTGGAACAAAACATAAAATCAATTATGACAGGTGCACGCAGTGATCACATGATCTAGTGACGGATATCAAAAATGTTATACGGCACCTTGTTATCAGTCTGTAAGTTGCCCTGGTGACAGGATAAACATGATTATCCATCTATCACTACTAATTATTTATGTTCATGTGGGAAAGCAGTCAGGAGCTTGTAGAGAATAATGTGCTGACTTCTGGTGAGGAAGAAATGGGAACATGAATATAAAATTTTTTGTTTTTGTATATGGCAGGGGCCTTTAAAGGCACCTTTCCTATTGGAAATGTCTCTAAAACCATGCTGTTTTGCCTAAGGTTCAAGTGACACATGTGTATTGTTTCCCAATTCAGCGATTTGAGCAATTCAACTTCCCAAAGCTAACAGGTTGAGGCCAATTCAAGGAATAGGTGCACCTACTGTCATGATATTTTTAAAAAAAAAACACTTTCTTGCAGACAACTCGCGGAAACCTTGTGACGAGCAATTTTTCCTTTTCCCACAATTTTTTTTGTCCCTTCAGAAGATTATTTTCCAATTTCCTCATATTTTGAAATGACAAATGATAATGTCATCTTCAAACCATTTCAATTTGGGACAGTTTAAAATTTGGTGTTTGGTTAAGGGTTAAATGGTGTAAAACCCTATCAAAACCAAAAAGATCAGAATAATATTGTATATGTTTTGTGTTGTGTTTCAGAATAATGTTCCATTTGTCGACGACTCTTTCCCACCGATTGCAAAGTCGCTGTTTCGAGACCCGTCTTGCAGTCTTGCAGGTCAAGTCGTGAAGTGGCTGAGATGTGATAAGATTGTGTCCCACAAGTCGGAAGAGAGGATAAAATGGGCTGTGTGTCGTACGCCAATGCCTGATGATATTTCGCAAGGCACTCTAGGAAACTGCTGGTATGATTTTAACAATACATTTAAGAGGTTGCGATTAAGGCATCTTCCAGAATCTTCAATATGCTGTGTTTTAAAAGCTATTCATTAAATCCTATTTTGTAGGTACAGTGAAGCCTCGTTTATCCAGACCCCGATTATCCGGATGTCTCGCAATCCGAACGAAATTATTAGTGAACGGAATTATTGTGGAGTAATTTGCCTAACCAATTACCAAACAATAACAACATTTGACCAGTTTGTTGCAGACGACTCTTAAAAACATTGTGGGTAAAGCAGAAACTGCTCATGATGAGCTATTTCCCCTTTTTCCACAGTGTTTTCTGCCATATCAGAAGATTATTTTTGAATTTCAGCACGTTTTTAAATGTCGTCTGCAATCTCTTTCAATTTGGGACAGTCGATAATTTAGCGTTTGGTAAAGGGTAATAAGTATACACATGCATATAGACCGTTTATGTCTTAATGTGTATAAGAACAGGCTCTGCTTCAATAGATGATTTGGTAATTTTGTTGGGAACGGACGTGTTCGGATTAACGGGAGATCACTGTACTCATTTGAATTGTCTCCCTAAGATGATTCTGTTGAGCACAAACAAGATAGGATTTAGAGAAGCAATAAAGAAGTAAGCTTAAAGCTTACTAGCTTTCATTTTTACTAAAATTGTGTAAGTTCTAAAATAATTGACAATTAACTTAAAAGTACTTAAATTTAATTCCGTTTTGCAGAGGAACTGAGATGGTAACATGTTCACAGGATGCTTTAAAAAGAGTGAATATGATAAAAAAAATAATAATTAGCGATAAAACAAGGTTAGCTTAGAAAGATCTGGAAGCAATGAAATCTGAGAAATTCTCCAATTTTAAATATTCATGTTGTTGGATAAATAACAGTATTTTTATGTGTATCATGTGACTTTTCTAACCAGGTGATCGCCACTTGTTTATCAAAGCTACTTTAGACGTAACTTGAATGTAAACAATAATTTCAAATTATGGGGTACACAAAATTTAAGAAAATATGATATTTTATGATATTTCAACTAAGACAACAAGACAATTTGGCTTTTATTTTTTTTGAGAGAGATCTTGTCTTTTATTTGGGCTTAATGCCACTTTCAATAATATTTCTTTTATATTCTTACTTTTCCTGGGTAATCTACCAGGTCTAGGTTAGGCAATAATATCTTGCCCAAGGCAGAGCAAATTTTATAAATTTTCCTTTTTTCGATGCAGGTTTTTGAGTGCCCTGGCTGTACTTGCGGAGCAACCAGAGTTGATACAGAAGATCATTGTCACAAAAGAGTTTTGTCCAGAAGGCGTCTATCAAGTTCGCCTATGTAAAGATGGCATCTGGCAGATTGTGATACTTGACGATGTTTTCCCATGTAATGAGCAAGGGAGACTAATATTTTCTCAGGTAGGGCATGAAAATTTCAATGGCTTAACCCTTTTACAAGCGGCAAATTTTCGACTGTCCTTAAATTGAAAGAGTTTGCAGACGACATTTCAAAATGTGATGGAATTGAAAAATAATATTCTGATAGGGCAGAAATCATTGTGGGAAAAGGAAGAAATTGCTGGTCACAAGCAATTTCTCCTTTTCCAACAATGTTTTCCAGAGTCGTCCACAACAAACTGGTCAAATGTTGTTATTGTTTGGTAATGGGTTTATGCAAGCTTGCTTTATGCAAGACTAAAGTAGCTTTGTAAAGTAACTCTTGTTTGTGTTGGACAAGTGGCCCAGGGGTAGAGCGCCTGCCACGGGACACAAGGGTTGTGGGTTTGAATCCTGTGAGTAGCGGGGCTCTCTTTGGGACCTTTCAGTAATCCACGTTTGGTGCAAGTACTGGTTATATTACCAGGGAGCGGGAGAGAGAGTAATAAATCTTTTGTTGTAAGAACTTATTTCACAATTGATGTAAAATAAATAAGTTCAAACTTTACTATAGTAAGTGTTTTATAAACATGAAGCACTTACTATTGCATTGCTTTAAAACCTCTATATTTATCTTACTTCCTTATGAAAAGGTTACTTGAATTGACGTCTCCTGCTGTCTTGATATAAACCCAGTCCAAAATCCTTTTGTAGGGGGATTGGATCAAAAGCTTTATATAGTAGATGAGACATCAAAAATAAGGAAACTTATTTTTCTTATCTATACTATATACATGTATATCAAATTATTGTTTTGTGTTGAATGGATGTCTTCCTGGTTCGTTGATAAAGCCCTTTGTTAAACTCTTATTTTCATAATGACTGGTTTTATGGTTACTGCAGCAGACAATTTAAGAAACCATTGTGACAAATGGAGAAATTGCTCATGAGCAATATCTTCATTTGTCGCAATGGTTCCTTTGTAACCTGATATCAGACACAAGATGTTTTTTGGATTTTTTTTATCTTTAATTTTTTGTTTGTTTTAACAATTGTGACAAATCACAGAACCAAATATGAGAGGAACGGATTTATATCAGAAAAGATGTTTGACTCTCTCCGTTGAAAATTTCCCATTACTGTTGCAGATAACTCTAAGCCCTTAGCAATATTCCAAAGAACTTTTTTTCTTATTGTTTGTATATCTGTTAGATAAATTGTAAATATCATCAGCAGGAGTATTTTCTCCCTTTAATCCCATTATTTAAATCAGTTGTATTGGAAATCTTTCTAAAGACAACTTGTAAGGCATTTGCGATAGATATCGGCATGAGCAAATTCTTCCTTTTGTCCCAATAATTTCACTGTTTTATAAGCACTTGGCTCGAGTTAGAGGTGAGGTTAAACCTCAGCCTCTTGACACGAGGGTGGTGGGATAGAATCCCTTGAGAAGCGGGTTCCGCTTTGCGACCTTTCATTAACCCACACTCACAATTGAAGTAATTACTAATTGAAACTAATTATACACATTCTTTGATATTTCATTAGTTCTCTTTATTCAAAATCTCTCATTTAAAAAGAGCAGTATTATTGTTAGAACAAAATATTTGGTTTAGCAGAGCGTTCAAGTATTGGCAGTTTATATACATAAGTTGTTGAGGCTAAGTAGCAGATAAATGACGACAGTAGTACTAAAGAAAAGGAATTTCTCGTATTTCTTATTTAATATAAGAGGATGAATTGGGTGTCATTTACTATATAAATTGGGGTTTATGCAAGGAAAGCCTTGTGTTTACATCCTGGTATAAGGGTGTAAGTTGCCTTATTTACAATGCTCATGTCACCTTAAACCCATTACCAAAGAATAATGACATTTGACCAGTTTGTTGCAGACAACTCTGGAAAACAATGTGAGAAAAGGAAAAATTGCTCTTAATGAGCATTTTCTCCTTTGACCACAATGTTTTGTGCACTATCAGGAAATTGTTTTACAATTTTATCACATTTGGAAATGCCATCTGAAAAGTCTTTCAATTTGGGACAGTTGAAAATTCGCCGTTTGGTAACAGGTTACTTAACCCACCCATTGCAATAATTTCATGAAAACATCATGACAAAAGGAGAAAAATCGTCTCACAGGGTTTGTCAGTTTTGTTGCAATGATATTTAGAGTAATGTCTATAAGAAAACTTATTTTTTTGTATACTATACCATTTGATTGTCGTTTGCTGTTGCTTTCAGTGTGAACCAGTCATTAACTCTTTACCAAACACCAAATTTTCCACTGTTATAATATCAAAATTATATTATTTATTAAAAGAGTTTGCAGACAACATTTCAAAATGTGATTAATTTGATAAGAATCTTCTGATATGGCAGAAAACATTGTGGGAAAAGGAAAAATTGCTCGTTAAGAACAATTTCTTCTTTTCACACAGTGTTTTCCAGAGACGTCTGCAACAAACTGGTCAAATGTCATTATTGTTTGGTAATGGGTCAATCCCGAATGGCCATATCAGTGAAATGGGTGAATCCAAGAGGATAAGTCACGCACAAAGCATTTTACATGACTGGCTCTCTGTATAACACACAGGGGCCTCTGTGGCCTTGTGGTTAGAGCACAGAACTTGAAATCACCTGGTCCCTATCTGTGTGGGTTCGAATCTTAGTTAGGGATATGGAATTTCTTGGGCGATTGTCTCCCGGCTGACAGAGGGAATGCCGACAGATCTACCCGACTTGACAAGCCTCGGGACTTCCTCCATCAATAAAGGTTGGACATCGCAACATAACTGAAATAATGTTGACACAATTCAAAAACCCATATAAATAAATAAATAAGTATTTGAACCCTTATAGTGCTGGAACCGACATCGCAACATAACTGGAATAATGTTGACACAATTAGAAAACCCATATAGATAAATTAATAAGTATAACCCTTATAGTGCTGGAACCGACATCGCAACATAGCTGGAATAATGTTGTCACAATTCGAAAACCCATATAGATAAATTAATAAGTATAACCCTTATAGTGCTGGAACCGACATCGCAACATAACTGGAATAATGTTGTCACAATTCGAAAACCCATATAGATAAATTAATAAGTATAACCCTTATAGTGCTGGAACCGACATCGCAACATAGCTGGAATAATGTTGTCACAATTTGAAAACCCATATAGATAAATTAATAAGTATAACCCTTATGGTGCTGGAACCGACATCGCAACATAACTGGAATAATGTTGACACAATTCGAAAACCCATATAGATAAATTAATAAGTAATCTTATATAGCTGGAACCGACATCACAACATAACTGGAATAATGTTGACACAATTCGAAAACCCATATAGATAAATAAATAAGTATTACCCTTATAGTGCTGGAACCGACATCACAACATAACTGAAATAATGTTGACACAATTCGAAAACCCATATAGATAAATTAATAAGTATAACCCTTATAGTGCTGGAACCGACATCGCAACATAACTGGAATAATGTTGACACAATTCGAAAACCCATAAAAATAAATAAATAAGTATAACCCTTATAGTGCTGGAACCGACATGGCAACATAACTGGAATAATGTTGACACAATTAGAAAACCCATATAGATAAATTAATAAGTATTACCCTTATAGTGCTGGAACCGACATCGCAACATAACTGAAATAATGTTGACACAATTCAAAAACCCATATAGATAAATTAATAAGTATAACCCTTATAGTGCTGGAACCAACATCGCAACATAACTGGAATAATGTTCTCACAATTCGAAAACCCATATAGATAAATTAATAAGTATTACCCTTATAGTGCTGGAACCGACATCACAACATAACTTGAATAATGTTGACACAATTCGAAAACCCATATAGATAAATAAATAAGTATAACCCTTATAGTGCTGGAACCGACATCACAACATAACTTGAATAATGTTGACACAATTCGAAAACCCATATAGATAAATAAATAAGTATAACCCTTACTGTGCTGGAACCGACATCGCAACATAACTGGAATAATGTTGACATAATTAGAAAACCCATATAGATAGATAAATAAGTATAACCCTTATAGTGCTGGAACCGACATCGCAACATAACTGGAATAATGTTGACACAATTAGAAAACCCATATAGATAAATAAATAAGTATAACCCTTATAGTGCTGGAACCGACATCACAACATAACTGGAATAATGTTGACACAATTCAAAAACCCATATGAATAAATAAATAAGTATAACCCTTATAGTGCTGGAACCGACATCACAACATAACTGGAATAATGTTGACACAATTCGAAAACCCATATAGATAAATAAATAAGTATAACCCTTATAGTGCTGGAACCGACATCGCAACATAACTGGAATAATGTTGACACAATTAGAAAACCCATATAGATAAATAAATAAGTATAACCCTTATAGTGCTTGAACCGACATCACAACATAACTGGAATAATGTTGACACAATTCAAAAACCCATATGAATAAATAAATAAGTATAACCCTTATAGTGCTGGAACCGACATCACAACATAACTGGAATAATGTTGACACAATTCGAAAACCCATATAGATAAATAAATAAGTATAACCCTTATAGTGCTGGAACCGACATCGCAACATAACTGAGTTAATGTTGACACAATTCGAAAACCCATATAGATAAATAAATAAGTATAACCCTTATAGTGCTGGAACCGACATCGCAACATAACAGAAATAATGTTGACACAATTCGAAAACCCATATAGATAAACAATTAAGTATAACCCTTATAGCGCTGGAACCGACATCGCAACATAACAGAAATAATGTTGACACAATTCGAAAACCCATATAGATAAATAAATAAGTATAACCCTTATAGTACTGGAACCGACATCACAACATAACTTAAATAATGTTGACACAATTCGAAAACCCATATAAATAAATAAGTATAACCCTTGTAGTGCTGGAAACGACATCGCAACATAACTTGAATAATGTTGACACAATTCGAAAACCCATATAAATAAATAAATAAGTATAACCCTTATAGTGCTGGAACTGACATCACAACATAACTGGAATAATGTTGACACAATTAGAAAACCCATATAAACAAATAAATAAGTATAACCCTTATAGTGCTGGAACCGACATCACAACATAACTGAAATAATGTTGACTAAAGTAGAAAACCCATATAAATAAATAAATAAGTATTACCCTTATAGTGCTGGAACCGACATCACAACATAACTTGAATAATGTTGACACAATTAGAAAACCCATATAGATAAATAAATAAGTATAACCCTTATAGTGCTGGAACCGACATCACAACATAACTTGAATAATGTTGACACAATTCGAAAACCCATATAGATAAATAAATAAGTATAACCCTTACTGTGCTGGAACCGACATCGCAACATAACTGGAATAATGTTGACATAATTAGAAAACCCATATAGCTAAATAAATAAGTATAACCCTTATAGTGCTGGAACCGACATCGCAACATAACTGGAATAATGTTGACACAATTAGAAAACCCATATAGATAAATAAATAAGTATAACCCTTATAGTGCTGGAACCGACATCACAACATAACTGGAATAATGTTGACACAATTCAAAAACCCATATGAATAAATAAATAAGTATAACCCTTACAGTGCTGGAACCGACATCACAACATAACTGGAATAATGTTGACACAATTCGAAAACCCATATAGATAAATAAATAAGTATAACCCTTATAGTGCTGGAACCGACATTGCAACATAACTGGAATAATGTTGACACAATTAGAAAACCCATATAGATAAATAAATAAGTATAACCCTTATAGTGCTGGAACCGACATCACAACATAACTGGAATAATGTTGACACAATTCAAAAACCCATATGAATAAATAAATAAGTATAACCCTTATAGTGCTGGAACCGACATCACAACATAACTGGAATAATGTTGACACAATTCGAAAACCCATATAGATAAATAAATAAGTATAACCCTTATAGTGCTGGAACCGACATCGCAACATAACTGAGTTAATGTTGACACAATTCGAAAACCCATATAGATAAATAAATAAGTATAACCCTTATAGTGCTGGAACCGACATCGCAACATAACAGAAATAATGTTGACACAATTCGAAAACCCATATAGATAAACAATTAAGTATAACCCTTATAGCGCTGGAACCTACATCGCAACATAACAGAAATAATGTTGACACAATTCGAAAACCCATATAGATAAATAAATAAGTATAACCCTTATAGTACTGGAACCGACATCACAACATAACTTAAATAATGTTGACACAATTCGAAAACCCATATAAATAAATAAGTATAACCCTTATAGTGCTGGAACCGACATCGCAACATAACTTGAATAATGTTGACACAATTCGAAAACCCATATAAATAAATAAATAAGTATAACCCTTATAGTGCTGGAACTGACATCACAACATAACTGGAATAATGTTGACACAATTCGAAAACCCATATAGATGAATTAATAAGTATAACCCTTATAGTGCTGGAACCGACATCACAACATAACTGAAATAATGTTGACACAATTAGAAAACCCATATAAACAAATAAATAAGTATAACCCTTATAGTGCTGGAACCGACATCACAACATAACTGAAATAATGTTGACTAAAGTAGAAAACCCATATAAATAAATAAATAAGTATAACCCTTATAGTGCTGGAACCGACATCACAACATAACTGGAATAATGTTGACACAATTCGAAAACCCATATAGATAAATAAATAAGTATAACCCTTATAGTGCTGGAACCGACATCGCAACATAACTGGAATAATGTTGACTAAAGTAGAAAACCCATATAAATAAATAAATAAGTATAACCCTTATAGTACTGGAACCGACATCACAACATAACTGAAATAATGTTGACTAAAGTAGAAAACCCATATAAATAAATAAATAAGTATAACCCTTTTAGTGCTGGAACCGACATCACAACATAACTGGAATAATGTTGACTAAAGTAGAAAACCCATATAAATAAATAAATAAGTATAACCCTTTTAGTGCTGGAACTGACATCACAACATAACTGGAATAATGTTGACTAAAGTAGAAAACCCATATAAATAAATAAATAAGTATAACCCTTATAGTGCTGGAACCGACATCACAACATAACTGAAATAATGTTGACTAAAGTAGAAAACCCATATAAATAAATAAATAAGTATAACCCTTTTAGTGCTGGAACCGACATCACAACATAACTGAAATAATGTTGACTAAAGTAGAAAACCCATATAAATAAATGAATAAGTATAACCCTTTTAGTGCTGGAACCGACATCACAACATAACTGAAATAATGTTGACTAAAGTAGAAAACCCATATAAATAAATAAATAAGTATAACCCTTTTAGTGCTGGAACCGACATCGCAACATAACTGGAATAATGTTGACTAAAGTAGAAAACCCATATAAATAAATAAATAAATAAGTATAACCCTTATAGTACTGGAACCGACATCACAACATAACTGGAATAATGTTGACTAAAGTAGAAAACCCATATAAATAAATAAATAAGTATTACCCTTTTAGTGCTGGAACCGACATCGCAACATAACTGAAATAATGTTGACACAATTAGAAAACCCATATAGATGAATTAATAAGTATAACCCTTATAGTGCTGGAACCGACATCGCAACATAACTGGAATAATGTTGACTAAAGTAGAAAACCCATATAAATAAATTAATAAGTATAACCCTTATAGTGCTGGAACTGACATCACAACATAACTGAATTAATGTTGACACAATTCAAAAACCCATATAGATAAATAAATAAGTATTACCCTTATAGTGCTGGAACCGACATCGCAACATAACTGAATTAATGTTGACACAATTCGAAAACCCATATAAATAAATAAGTATTACCCTTATAGTGCTGGAACCGACATCACAGCATAACTGAAATAATGTTGACACAATTCGAAAACCCATATAGATAGATGAATAAGTATAGCTTTACCAAGTTTACCAAATAATATAGTGTGATAGTTTGATATAACATTAGTCACCTTTCATGAGCCTTTAAACTTGGATTCTAAATCCATCTCATACAAGGCAATGTAACTTTGATACTATTTATGCAATAAAAGTCCTAAAATAACATACCTCAATGATATAAGGTTGATCTTTCACCACATGATTTCAGGCCAAGAGAAAGCAGCTTTGGGTGCCGTTGATAGAGAAGGCCATGGCAAAGTTACACGGTTGTTATGAGGCCCTCATATCGGGGAAATGTATCGAGGGACTTTCTACGCTCACAGGCGCCCCCTGCGAGAGTGTATCATTACAAGGTAAGATAGCTGTTGGGAGCTGTGGTCCATTGGTTGGGCGTCGTGATCAAAGGGTCCTGGGGCGGATCATCGCAATTTTCCTCAGCAAAAAATGCATCCTACGCTGCTCCTCTCCACCCAGGTGTATAAATGGGTACCTGTGAGGAAATTAACCAATGTGTTGGGCTGCATTTGCGCCATATGTAAATGGCCAGTTTATTACCCAGTGATCGGGGAGGTATTTGTAAGAGTCGCCTCAATATGCTTAGTGGGAATATGAAACTATGAACCCCTACCTTTTTATTGTTTCTCTTAGATTGTAAGCATTAAGCATTTTATCTTGTACTTGGATACTTGGAAAGATATACTATTTATACATCTGGCTTGACGTATTTTAACCCTTTATCAATTTTTGTTCATGATGTCTGCTGTTGTTTTCAGTTGAACCAGTCATTAACCCTTTACCAAATGCCAAAGTCTTGACTTTCCCAAATTGATAGAGTTTGCAGAAAACATTTCAAAATGTGATGAAATTGAAAAATGATATTCTGGAAGGGCAGAAAACATTGTAGGAAAAGGAGAAATTGCTCTTAAAGAGCAATTTCTCCTTTTTCCACAATGTTTTCCAGAGTCGTCTGCAACAAACTGGTCAAATGTTGTTATTGTTTGGCAATCGGTTAAGCATTTTATATTGTTCTTGGACACTTGTCAAGATCTACAATTTATACATGATGCTTGACCTTTTTTAAGCCATATTGGCTAAAAGAGAATAACCTCATGAAAATGAAATTCTTTTTTCTTGTCATGCCAATGAAACAATTTTCAATGGTGATTTTTAATTTTTTGACTTACAGTTAAAAGGTACTCAAATTAAACTCAGAGAAATTAAGATTTACACACGCATCCAAATACATGTACCTGGGCACTGTTTTACCAAACAACTTTACGAAAATATTTGTGCATGTCTGCATGACTGATTAACTTGGATAGTATCTTTAAGGAAAACACAATATTGTCATGTGACACATAATTGGAAGGGTCTCAGAGAGACGAGTCAAATGATGTGTTACTTTGCTATTTTGCTGAGCCGAATATTGAAATAATAGGGAATGCTATTTTGAGCTTACACACATTTGTAGCTTAAAATGTTAAGTAAAATGGTACCCTAATTTTAAAAACCACATCCCATCTAATTCCCAACTTTACCAAATTTACTGCAAAAGACTTAAGAAACCTTTGTGACCAAATTGATTCTAATGAGCCATTAACATTTTTGACACATTCTGTTCTTATTTAGTATCGATAAGAAATATATTTTTACTCTTACTGTCATATATGTCACAAGTCGTTATTATAACTTAGGAACAGTTTATGGGTTCAGTGCAATACTATAGTAAGTGCCTCATAAACTCAAAGTGGGTTTCTGTGTGGCCCAGTGGTTAGGTGGGGGACTTAAAGTTCAGGGGTCCCAGGTTCAAGCCCAACTGACACCTATTTTTTGGGGGAGTGACCGTTGGCAAGTTACTTCAGAGTCCTAGCCGGCAGTACTGGAGAATCCAGGAAAGCTGGTATATAACTGAAAAATTGTTGATATGTTGTTAAATACCATACAAACATAAAGAAATTAACAAAGAGCACTTACTATAGCATTGCACTGAACCCTCTGGTTGAAAATTCCTACATTGGGAAATGATTTAACCCTTTACCAAACGACAAATTTTGGACTGTCCCAATTTGAAAGAGTTTGCAGACGACATTCCAAAATGTGATGAAATTGAAAATAATCTACTGATAGGGCAGAAAATAATATGGGAAAAGGAGAAATTGCTCGACAAGAGCAATTTCTCCTTTTCCCACAATGTTTTCTATGGTCATCTACAACAAACCTGTCAAATGTCGTCATTGTTTGGTAATGGGTTAAATGTAACGAGTTCCAATCCTGATTTCAGCGGACAAGAATAAAGACGATGCTGTTGACCTTGACCTTATTTGGGCCCAACTTCTCAGCTGTCGGGAATCAAAGTATGTCTAGTACCCTCAATACTTACCCATTTACATTGTTGTCGTGTCTCACTCTCGACAGTATAGCAACAATCAATAAGGACAAGATGTAACCTCTGCGTTACTGAGCCAACTCTTTAGCTCAGACGTATGGTCTTGGACTTGGGCTCTAGCCCCGGCGAACCGGGATCAAATCGATCCCCATAGGGGACTATAAATTCAAAGTGGATTTTTCTAGCTATGCTTTGTTGCGGACTTTGTTCGTAAGATGGGGGCTCGTCCGGGATTGAGCCATTTGATCTTCCAAAATGGACTTGCATGTCAAAAAGGCTTATCTGTCATCATAAATGATGATTTTCTAAGAGGGGTTGTGTTCCGTAACCCCCTTACTCTCAACAGCATAGCAACAATCAATAAGTACAAGATCTAACCTCTGCGATACTGAGCCGACTCTTTTAGCTCGGTGGTTATAGTCTTGGACTCTCGCCCCCACGGACCGGGATTGAATCCCCACAGGGGACTATGAATCCAAAGGGGATTTTTCTAGCTGTGCTTTTCTGCATACATTGTTCATAAGAATTATATATACTAGCTTTTGAAAAAGAGATAAAGTGTGTACCGTTTGGAAAATCGAGAGATTGTATATTAGATTGTTTTCATCAATACAGTTCTTGAATTGCAGTATAAAACCTAATGCATCATAGTTTCTGAATTTATATTGATATATATCCATGTATCTTTGTATGCACAGATGATATGCGATGGATTTCAAAACTGTTGCAACATTTTTAGACTTGAATGGTATTCAATGTATTCAGTCTCTTTATAGTCTAACTTGTGTTAAGCAACCACCCTTTTTAGCACCCAACCTGCCTTAAACAACCACTACAGAAAGTCCCATTGTTAGATTTTTTAGTGTACATCAAATTGTGTTAAGCAGCCAACCGGTCTTGAACAGCCAATTAACTCTGTCCCATAGCCTGGCCTCTTAACACAAGTTTGAATATACCTTGAAATTGATAAATGTTACTTCCAATGACTATCCTACAGCAGTTTTTGCACAACAGTACAGCTGCTTAACTGTTTAAAAGATTAAAAAAATAAATCATCCAACTTTCCTCAAATCTGTGAAAAAGCACCTTTAACCCATTTCCAAAAAATAATGACGTTTAACAACTTTGTTGTACACCACTCTAAAAAATATTGTGGTAAAAGGAGAAATTGCTTGTAACAAGGAATTTTTTCCTTTTTCCACAATGTTTTATGCCCTATTGGAAGATTATTTTCCAATTTCATCACATTTTGAAATGTTGTCTGCAACCTCATTCAATTTGGGACAGTCTAATATTTGCCGTTTGGTAAAGAGTTAACCCTTTCCCAAACAACACATTTTAGAATGTCCCAATTTGAAAGAGTTTGCAGACGACATTTCAAAATGTGATGAAATTGGAAAATTATCTTCTGATAGGGCAGAAAACATTTTGGGAAAAGGAAAAATTACTCGCACGAGCAATTTGTCCTTTTCCTACAATGTTTTCTAAAGACGTCTTTAAAAAGTGGTCAAATGTCGTTATTGTTTGGGAAAGGGTTGAGGTAAAAGATCCTATTTTGTGTTTCAGGTTTTTGATGGGTGCTTCCTGCGGTGCGGGCAACATGAATGCGGAGGACAGCGAATACATAAACCTCGGGCTGAGGCCTCGACACGCCTACTCCATTCTTAATGTGAGGGAGGTTCAAGGAAATAAGTATGTGATATAAGTATAGTTTCTCCTTTTTCAACAATATTTCATTTGACACAAATGATTTATAATTTATGTCAGTTCCATTCTTAATGTTAGGGAGGTTCAAGGAAATAAGTATGTGATATATGTATAGTTTCTCCTTTTTCAACAATACTTCATTTGATACAAATGATTTATAATTTATGTCAGTTCCATTCTTAATGTGAGGGAGGTTCAAAGAAATAAGTATGTGATATATATGTGTAGTCTCTCCTTTTTCAACAATATTTCATTTTAATTTTATACAAATGATTTATAAATTATGTCAGTTCCATTCTTAATGTTAGGGAGGTTCAAGGAAATAAGTATGTGATATATGTGTAGTCTCTCCTTTTTCAACAATACTTCATTTGATACAAATGATTTATAATTTATGTCAGTTCCATTCTTAATGTTAGGGAGGTTCAAGGAAATAAGTATGTGATATATGTGTAGTTTCTCCTTTTTCAACAATACTTCATTTGATACAAATGATTTATAATTTATGTCAGTTCCATTCTTAATGTTAGGGAGGTTCAAGGAAATAAGTATGTGATATATGTGTAGTTTCTCCTTTTTCAACAATACTTCATTTGATACAAATGATTTATAATTTATGTCAGTTCCATTCTTAATGTGAGGGAGGTTCAAGGAAATAAGTATGTGATATATATGTGTAGTCTCTCCTTTTTCAACTATACTTCATTTGATACAAATGATTTATAATTTATGTCAGTTCCATTCTTAATGTTAGGGAGGTTCAAGGAAATAAGTATGTGATATATGTGTAGTTTCTCCTTTTTCAACAGTACTTCATTTGATACAAATGATTTATAATTTATGTCAGTTCCATTCTTAATGTTAGGGAGGTTCAAGGAAATAAGTATGTGATATATGTGTAGTTTTTCCTTTTTCAACAGTACTTCATTTGATACAAATGATTTATAATTTATTTCAATTCTTTTCTTATTTTTAGGAAGGTTCAAGGAAATAAGTATGTGATATATATGTGTAGTTTCTTCTTTTTCTACAATATTTCATATAATACAAGAGGATTATATATTTTACTTCAATTACATTCTTATTCTTAGGAAGTTTCAAGGAAATAAGTATGTGATATATGTGTAGTTTCTTCTTTTTCAACAATATTTCATAAAGCACAGGAGGTTCATGTATAAGGTCTCTTGAAAAAAAAAAATTGATCAAATGCTCAGAAATTGCTTCTTTCGAGCTATCTCCCTTTAATCGGTGAATTTCTTTTCTATGCACTATTTTGGGTAGCTGCAGTTAAGAAAAAGTTAAATTAAATAGAATTAGCTCATTCATTTTAGATCATGGCTGTTGAAAAAAAAGTTAAATTTGATTGGATGAGCATTCATAATATTATATATTTTTGGGCGCTGTACATAATAAAAAGTAAAGTTTGACTTGATAAAGAAATTCTTAGAATACAATATTTATATCAGATTGCTGCAGTTGAGAAACCCTTGGGGCCATTTTTCCTGGAAAGGGGACTGGAGTGATCAGTCCAAGAAATGGGACACTATATCCGCGAGGCAGAAAGACGAGATGATGCCATTAGGAAGCGGACTCGGGGTATTCTGGATATCCCTTCAGGATCTAGCCACGTGAGTTATGGTTATGATTCTCGTATGTTTTTTTTGTTACGGGTCGAAAATGAAAGTGCAAGTAGACAACAAATGTCTAAATTGAGGTTTTCTTTTGACAAAGTCTGCAAGATTATTATCCCTTATAGTGCTGGGACTGACTTTTTGCTTAAGCAAACAGGTTAGATCTAGGCCAGCCGCCTAGTAAATTGGCGGCTGACCAGTCCTGTGATCAAACCTGTTTCCAATTCTGAGTATCTATTCATGTCAAAATTAAGCAGATATTTAAGGTTTTTGAAAGCAGGCAACACAAAAATCTGTTTTAAGAAAATTACCCAGCATTCTAAGGGTTAAATGCGGCTTGATCATAGGTATGAGGCAACTTTGATATTGAAACCTTTCCCAAACAATAACGGCATTTGACCACTTTGTTGCAGAAGACTTTAGAAAACATTGTGGGAAAAGAAGAAATTGCTCATGATGAGCAATTTTTTCTTTTCCCACAATGTTTTCTGTCCTATCAGAAGATTATTTTCCAATTTCATCACATTTTGAAATGTCGTCTGCAAACTCTTTCAATTTGGGACAGTCGAAAACTTGTTGTTTGGGAAAGGGTTAAGCTGTAAAGCAGTTGTACTATTGTATGAGACATTCTGCAGT
Source organism: Cerastoderma edule (assembly GCA_947846245.1). NCBI lineage: Eukaryota > Metazoa > Mollusca > Bivalvia > Cardiida > Cardiidae > Cerastoderma > Cerastoderma edule. Next base: position 14,443,883 of record OX401408.1, on the reverse strand, counting down.
CATCTGAAGTAAAATAAGTTTGTATTCATGCTTTTAAAGCCTGTATATAATGCATGAATATGTATTCAGATTCAAACATGTTGCAACCATTTTGATACCCATTACATGTTGTTGGTATAAACTTAGATACATTGACGTCTTCTGAATCAATGTTGTGATCTGTTCCTTTTTTTCATTTAATATGTACAGTATAACTTGTGTTAAGCAGCCACCCTTTTAAGCAGCCAACCTGCCTTAAACAACCACTACAGAAAGTCCCATTGTTAAAGTTTTAGTGTAAATCAATTTGTGTTAAGCAGCCAACCTGTCTTAAACAGCCAATTTACTCTGTCCTATAGGCTGGCCTCTTAACACAAGTTTGACTGTAATACAAAAGTGAATCATTTCCAATGACATTTTGTTTTGACTTGCAAATTGACACATTCTGAAAAATTTGGGATCTGTAGCTTTTTTTAATTAAATGTTATAATGCGATACAAAAGCTATTATTTCAACGACCTTTTCTTTTTCTTGCAAATTGTCTCATGTGTGAACAAACACTTTTAAAAATGCTATATAATTAAAATAATGGTCAAATAATATGAAATTCTAATAAATCTAATATTTTAATGGTAAATGATTATGCAATATATCCGTTTTCTATTCAGTTACTTTGACAGTGTGGATATTTGTAAGGTGCGGCCTGACTGGAGGGAGACCAGAATACGCGGAATTTTGCCGTACAGCGCGAAGGAGCATCCTAGCGTGACAAAGATCACCGTTTTTTACACGACGGAGGTCGAAGTGGGCGTGTTTCAGGAAGGTGTCAGGTAATCCAAGTTTAGAAATGAGATGTGCGCTGTTCATACCCTTATAGTTCTGGAACCTACTTCATGCATAAAATGGTACCCAGAACTTGAAATCACATGGCCCCGCTTTGCTTGTGTTCAAATTTCGGTGACGACATTTTGGTTTTCAAGAGAGGCAGGATAGCTGACTGACTTACAGAATGCAGATAGTTCTACCCGTCTTGACTAGCCTTTATGGGCAGTTCAGTTTGGAGTCTTCCTTCATCATTATAAGCTGCGCATCATATCATAACTGAAATTTAACCGTTTTCTAAACAATAACAACATTAAAATTTTGATGACTTTGTTGCAGACGACTTTAGAAAACATTGTGGGAAAAGGAGAAATTGCTCATAAAGATCAATTTTTCCTTTTCCCACAATGTTTTCTGCCCTATCAGAAGATTATTTTCTGATTTCATCACATTTTGAAATGTCGTCTGCAAATTCTTTCAATTTGGGACAGTCGAAAATTTGTTGTTTGGGAAAGGATTAACCCATATGAATAGATAAGACAGATAAACAATTGTTGTATCCTTTGGCCTGAAATAAAATTTAGTTTGTTTGGTGTTTACCTACCGACCACCTTTTTACCCCCGTACCCAATTTCTTTTTAAGATTAGAGTCATTAACTGACACAGGTTCCATATGAGTCCTTCTTGTCAGTGCCGTAGCTACATTTTTCAGTTCTGGAACGACTTTCCTGGATGCACCATTACTGGGCTAGTGCTCTGAAGTGACTTGCCAAAGGCCTCTCCCACAAAACCAGAGGTCTCGATGGGGCCACCAAGTTGACCACTGAGCCATGCAGGACCTGATATTTATTGCAATATCCGCAAATGTGTTTTTTATCAGTGTTTTGAAAATTCATAGACAAAAAGTGATTAGAAATTAATTTTTAAATAAAATGAAATAATTTTCCTACCTACCTACCAACCTGTAAAATCTAGGGTCAGTAAAGGGCAAACTAAATCTTTCCACAGGGGTAATGATGACAAGAGTTACCTGCAGGATCTCTGTGTCCTCCTCTTCCGAGAATCGACCAATGAACTGCAAGCATTCGGACCTTTGATCACGTGCAGCAAGCGTAAAGTGCAGAACTTTGTGGGATTCCACAAGATGTTAGAACCCGGGGAATATTCCGTCGTGGCTCTTGCGTTCAACCATTGGTCCACAGGTAGTTTAATATTCATTTTTCTACGTCACATAACGGATACCACGGTGGTTCAAATATTATGAAAAGCGCTATTTAAAACCAGCAGGGGCTTTCCTGTCTATAAGCAACATACTTGTGTGCCTACGCTTCCTTTGAAAATGGAAGAAAAATATGTTGTAAGGCGACCTCTTTGGCCTAGTGG
>OX401408.1:14407580-14441199 GCA_947846245.1 Cerastoderma edule | reverse complement strand
AACTTGGGGGTCCTGAGTTCCAGCCCCACCTTTACCTAACTTTGGGGTCCTGAGTTCCAGCCCCACCTTTACCTAACTTGGGGGTCCTGAGTTCCAGCCCCACCTTTACTTAACTTGGGGGTCCTGAGTTCCAGCCCCACCTTTACCTAACTTGGGGGTGCTGAGTTCCAGCCCCACCTTTACCTAACTTGGGGGTCCTGAGTTCCAGCCCCACCTTTACCTAACTTGGGGGTCCTGAGTTCCAGCCCCACCTTTACCTAACTTTGGGGTCCTGAGTTCCAGCCCCACCTTTACCTAACTTGGGGGTCCTGAGTTCCAGCCCCACCTTTACTTAACTTGGGGGTCCTGAGTTCCAGCCCCACCTTTACCTAACTTGGGGGTCCTGAGTTCCAGCCCCACCTTTACCTAACTTGGGGGTCCTGAGTTCCAGCCCCACCTTTACCTCTGGTTCTGTTGGAGTGTCCTGTGGCAAGACAATTCAGAGTCCTAGCCTAGCATGTGTGAATCAATGCAAGTGGTAACATAACTAAATAATTGTTGACAGGGCTTTGACAGTGATTTTTTTCTAAATGAAATCAATGGGCTTTTTTGACCAAAATTAAAAAATCAATGAGTTTTTATAGAGAAAAATGATGTAAATGAGTGAAAGTAATGAGATTTTTGGAAGTTTTATGAGATTTTTGGGGCCAAAAATTATCACTGTTTGAGCCTGCAAATTTTTTTTTATTGATATGTGATGATAATTTGTTTTTAACATGATCATGTAACAACCTTAACCTCTTGAAAACATCTCTCTCATTATTTCTTTCATACAATTGTTATTTACACACAGGATTTAATGTACTACTTTATCAAAGGGCTGACAGTTTGTAATGCATGGTAATCTTGTTTTGGTTCAATGAGTGGCAGACTTAATGCATTACAAAACAGTAACGACATTTGACCAGTTTGTTGCAGGCGACTCTGGAAAAAATTGTGGGAAAAGGAGGAATTGCTCTTAAATTACCGGTAGCATCTTCTCCTTTTCAAACAATTTTTTTTGCCCTACAAGAAAATTATTTTTCAATTTCGTCACAATTTGAAATGTCGTCTGCAAACTCTTTCAATTTGGGACAGTCAAAAATTGAACGTTTGGTTAAGGTTTAACCAATTAGTCTATTTGTTAATATGAAATCTACATCAGGTTAACACTATTTTTTTTTTTTTTTATATGGGTTTTACATCACATCAACATTATTTCAGTTATGTAGCGATGCCCGACTCTTAATGATGGAAGAAGACCCCATACTCAACTGCCAACAAGGGCTGGTCAAGGCGGGTAGAACCATCGGCATTCCATAAGTCAGTTGGAAGACTGCCTCTCATGAAAATCCATATCCCTCTCAGGATTTGAACCCACGCGGAGAGGGGCCATGTGATTTCAAGTTCTGTACTCCAACCACTAGGCCACGGAGGCCCCATTTCAGTTATACTGTGGTGTCTGGCTCATATTATAGGAGAAAGAACCCAAACGTAGCTGCCCAAATAGGCTGAAAAAGTCAAATAAAATCAACAGCATTCCAAAGTCATCTGGGAGACTAGCCCATTGTAAAATCCAAATGACGTTTCTAGGATTTGAAGTGAAGCGAAGAGGGACCATGTGATTTCAAGTTCTGTACTCTTACCACTTAATCACTTGACCATGAAATCCTCTTAGTTTGGTTTCTATCCACTTTTATTAAAAAAAAATGTGGTATTTCCCACTTGGCTACTGTTACCTTGAATGATTGATTGTTTCTTAACCCTTTCCCAAACAATAACGAGCAATTTTTCCTTTTCCCACAAGGTTTTCTTTCTGCTCTATCTGAAGAATATTTTTCAAATTCATTACATTTTGAATTTTCGTCTGCAAACTCTTCCAATTTGGGACAGTCGAAAATTTGTTGTTTTGGAAAGGGTTTACACATCAAGAGTCTAGTCATTATGAAGATAGTTTTTGTATTACCTTTTCCAAAATGCTTGTTAGAAGCCAAAGGATACACAATCATGTTGTACTTTGAAAGCTTACAAAGGAGTGAGCGAAAAGTAAAGAAAGAACGCAAACAAGCCAAAGAATTAAAGGTTTTAGCAACATCATACTTCTACAATAAGATAAAGATTATTGATACTTTTTTGCACACTTTTACACGGACAAGAAATGGGAACAAGGAAATGTTTGATAAACACCAACAATACATTTTTTTCTTGATACAAAACAATAACAACAAATAAGACACAAAATTGAGCATTTCATTTGATAACATTGAATGAAAAAAAATAAACAATATGATTCCACTTCATTAAACATTTTGACCCGTTTCCCAATCTATGATATTCATGCTTTCGTATAAATGTCAATATCTAAAGAGATAATAATTATTAAAAAAATGAAAATAAGCAATCATATAACGGATGTAAATGTTACATATATTTAAAGAGATGAAAAATATCTTTGTTGAATTAAGGAAAATATGAATATCTTTAAGTGAAAGATCTTTCATCCCATCATATTGGCCATGGTTTATGGAGACCTCCGGTGTGTTTGTGTTGTTTAACCAATGATATTTTATGTGTTTTAGATGTTAAAATCTTTCATCCCATCAGATTGGCCACGGTTTATGGAGACCTCCGGAGTGTTTGTGTTGTTTAACCAATGATATTTCATGTGTTTTAGATGTTAAAATCTTTCATCCCATCAGATTGGCCACGGTTTATGGAGACCTACGGTGTGTTTGTGTTGTTTAACCAATGATATTTTATGTGTTTTAGATGTTAAAATCTTTCATCCCATCAGATTGGCCGCGGTTTATTGAGAACCACAGTATTTTTGTGTTTTAAATGTTTAACCAATGACATTGTATGTGAGTTAGGTCTAAGCTCTTAAAGCCTATCAGATTGGCCTCGGTTTATGGAGACCTACAGAGTGTTTGTCTAACAAATTATAATGTTTGTGCTTTAAGTGTAAAATCTTTCATCCAATGCCAACCATATTGGTCACAATTTAAAAAGTCCAACACTTTGGGTGTGTTGTAAATGCATAGCACAGGATATTGTATGTAATGTAAATTTAAGATCTTCCACCAAATCAGATGGATATTGATTTATGGAGACCCGTAGTGTTTGTGGTGTCAATGTTTAACCAATAATATTGTATGTGCCAGGGTTTATGAAGTCTGGTATTGTGTTTGTGTAGTAAATGTTTAACCAATGAAAATATATGTGCTTTAAGTGTAAAACCAAACCAGAGTGATCGGGTTTGTGTAGTAATGTTTAACTAATAATACTGTATGTGCCTTAAGTGTAAAACCCAATCAGAGTGACCAGGGTTTGTGTAGTAATTGTTTAAACAATAATACTGTATGTGCTTTAAGTGTAAAAGGTCTTATCCAATCAGATCAACCTTGATTTACGGGAAACCGCAGTTTGTCTGTGTTATGCATGTCAAACCAATTAAAATGTATGTGCTTTAAGTATTTAACCCTTTACCAAACGCAAGATTTTCGTCTGTCCCAAATTGAAAGAGTTTGCAGACGGCATTTCAAAATGTGATGAAATTTAGAGATAATCGTCAGATAGGGCAGAAAAAATTGTGGGAAAAGGAGAAATTGCTCATTTAGAGCAATTTCTCCTTTTCCCACATTGTTTTCCAGGGTCAACTGCAACAAACTGGTCAAACGTAGTTATTGTTTGGTAAAGGATTAAGCATTTACTCTCCCATTCCATCAGATTGGCCGGGGTATGTGAAGACCCGCGGTGTGAATGTCTAGTCGCGGGTGTTGCATGGCGCCCTCTGGGGCCCAATCTCCAAGACCAGGTTTGACCGATTGCCGATTGAGTAACTTTCTTGACAGGTGGTAGGAGGACATTCTGTCTATCTGCGACAACACCATGATCACCTGCCTGCAAAGCATAAACAACATGTATCAACAATAACCTTTTACCAAATGAAAAACTTTAGACTGTCCCAAAGAGTTTGCAGACGACATTTCAAAATGTGATGAAATTGGAAAATAATCTTCTGAAGGGGTAGAAAACATTGTGGGAAAAATACGAAATTGCTCTTCACGAGCAATATCTCCTTTTCCCACAATGTTTTCTAAAGGCGTCTGCAACAATGTGTTTAAATGTCTCTATTGTTTGGTAATGGGTTGAGGTTGATTGCATACTTTTAAATTGGTTTGGGTGTGATTTAACCCTGTTTTCATCCTTTTCTATTTTCAACTGCTTTTCTATAACGGCTTTCCTTTGATTGAATTCAGTACTTCTTTTTAAACATTTGGAATAACTACATAAATGTACAATTATATTTGGGCCACGTCACGCGAATAGGAGCACTCGGACATAGCAAACAGTGTAGCCCCAGACCAGCCGCCACGTCACCTACGTGGCGGCTGGTCTGGGGCTACACTGTTTGCCATCTAAGAGGACATCCAGTTATACCTTTAAATAAATACAAATGATAACTTTCGTGACTAGATGCTGGAATAATAGCGCTAAGATAGAGCTGAGTCAGCGCTTTTTTTTATATGTCTGAGTGCCCCTTTTCGCGTGACGCAGCCCATTTGTGGTTTAATATTGTTTGCGACACTCATTCAGTTAAACTCTGGTAGTGGTAAATCCAAGAACAGTCATACTATAACTGACAAATTGTTGAAATATAGGTTAGAGGCTAGATAGTGAAATTTAAACGATATAGAAACCCCAAGGAAGGAGCGATAGCGACTGACGGGGTTTCTATGTCGTTTAAATTTGACTATATAGCCTCTAAACAATTTAGTGTTTAACCTACATTTCCATAGAGCGCTCTATTTGACGCTGGCAAACCACGCCTCTACGAGTATGCTCAGTAATTTGAAATTCGACATAAACCACGCCTTCTGCGGCTGTCAAATTCATGCCAAGAATCTGCCATACCATAATAGTCTCATAGAGCCCAGATAGAACGCTCGAATAGTAGTTTATGGAAAATAAACCAACAAAAACATTCAAATTGACGCATTCTCATTGGATGAAAATGACGGGGTTTCTATGTCGTTTAAATTTCACCATCTAGCCTCTAAATAATTTAGTGTTTAACCTACATTTCCATAGAGCGCTCTATTTGACGCTGGCAAACCACGCCTCTACGAGTTTGCTCAGTAATTTGAAATTCGACATAAACCACGCCTTCTGCGGCTGTCAAATTCATGCCAAGAATCTGCCATACCATAATAGTCTCATAGAGCCCAGATAGAACGCTCGAATAGTAGTTTATGGAAAATAAACCAACAAAAACATTCAAATTGACGCATTCTCATTGGATGAAAATGTAGGTTAAACACTAAATGGTATTTAATCCCATACAAATAAAAAATGTGGTGTTTCCTGGATACAATTCAGGATAATTGTTTCTGACCAGAAAAGAATATAGACAGCTGGTGTCTTGAATCTACAATGTTATTCTGCAAGGTTAAGGAATATTATTCGGTGAGCTGATATGAATCGGGTAATAATCCAGAGCCGAGTCTTAAATCTTTTCCTACTTAACACTTATAGTGGTGGAACCAACTTTATGCTTATGCAAACCGGTCACATTTGTTAAGTAAAGTAAAGAAAATGGGTTAGATCCAGACCAGCCGCCAAGTAAATTGGCTGCTGGCCTGTGATCTAACCTGTTTGCTACTCTGAGTATCTTTCCTCATTAAAAATTAGGCAGATATTTAAGATTTTGGAAAGCAGACGACACAAAAATCTATTTTTAGAGGATTATCCAGCATTCAAAGGGTTAAGACACCAACCATCTTATCTATTTGCCTTCATTTATTCAAACAGAAAAAAAGACAAAAAATGAAGAAGAAGAAAAAAGAACGGAAAATCACCACTGACAAGGGTAAAAAGTGATCACATGATCTAGTGACAAACAACAAAAATGCGATATGACACCTTGTTAATGGTCCTTAAATTGAACATGTGACAGGACATATTGGTTTTTTCTAGTTCCATTTTTTCCCTATTTTCCAGTATACCATTGAGTTTTACAACAACTTTTATTTATTTATTTATTTATATGGGATTTACATCACATCATCATTATGTCAGTTATGTAGCGATACCGGACTCTTAATGATGGAGGAAGACCCCATACTCAACTGCCCAAAAGGGCTGGTCAAGCAGGCTAGAATCATTGGCATTCCGTAAGTCAGTCAGAAGACTTCCTCTCAGGATTTGAACCCACGCGGAGAGGGGCCATGTGATTTCTAGCTCTGTACTCTACCCACTAGGCCACGGAGGCCCCTTTTCCAACAACTATCAGCGTTACAATTTACCTGTGTAAAGGAGGTATACTGTCAGAAGTGGTTAGATTGTTGCGCGTGGAGACGAGTCCCGAACTGTCCTCACAATTACATTGTACATTAACATGGCTGTCCGGGAAACGATTCTCGATCATGAAGAAACCTCCACACCAACCGCGCATCAGGGTGTAACACGTCACCCCGTCTCGTAGCTGTATGATGGATAGAAAGGTGATTGGAAAGAATCGTCCAACTTTATAGATGTGACCGGGTGGATAAGGTACATATGTTGGAATTACAAAAGTACTAGAACCGACTTCATGCTTATGCAAACAGGTTAGATCCAGGCCAGCAGCCAACTAAATTGGCAGCTGGTCTTCGATCTAACCTTTTTGTTTCTCTGTGTATCATTCCCCAACATTATTGAGCGGATATTTAAGGTTTTGGAAAGCAGATAACACAAAAATCTATCTTTAGAAAATTACCCAGCATTCTAAGGGTTAAGGGCAGTTAGATTTGAAGGTTTTCCTAAAACCATTATAAAATCAACATAAAAATAACCATGTAAAACATATTGTTGATACTACCTTGAAAACAGTTAAAGCATTTATTTATAAGTATTTTACAATTTGCTGTCATTTCTTCCAAAGGAAAGTTTCCTTGTCATGAGCAATTTCTCCTTTTCCCGCAATGTTTTCCAGAGTCATCTGCAACAAACTTGTTAAATGCCGCTATTGTTTGGTAATGGGTTAAACTTAGTTTAAGAAAAGTTAACAACTCACTGCCTCCCTGCTGCCTTTCCCGAGCGCAAGCTGAATAACTGCATCAGCGTGTGCGTGTTGATATTTGCCAATTGTTGTGGTCACCTGCTCAACAAGGACCGCCTTTGAACTGTGTACAGACAACATGTAGTCCTTGTGTCGTCCCGGCACACCCCCTGTGGAAATTATCGACATGTCATTCAGGCTCAGTCTGTATATCGAGGGTTTATGTATCAATATTATACAGGTTTAACATCACAATCAACATTATTTCAGTTATGTTGTGATGTCCTGTACATAATGATAGAGAAAGACGAAAAACTTACTTACCCATGTAACTCCATGAACGAAATGTTCAATTTTTCCTTACGTTCTCCTCTTTTATGCATCTACTTCTTTTTTTAACTTTTTAGAAAAGTAAAGCATTATATTGTTATTATTGTACAAGACGTGAATGCAATAATAAAAATGGAAAACATTGTGACAAATAAAGGATTTGTTCAAGTCATGATCAACATAATCTTTGTAATGCAACAATGTTTTGAAAAAAGCTGTAAAGTTTAAGCAAATAGATGTAAACTGCAAATAAATTCTTTTTGCCCCATCAGGATTAACACATCAGGATTAACCTACGAAAAAGTGTCCAACTTTGTTGCAACCCAGAGTAAAATATTTGGCAGCAGTTTGGGATAAAATCTGTGTTCACCATCAGGGACTTTCTTTGACAATATTTTATTGTATGCACAATTTACTTGCCAATATGCAGAGGGTCTTTGGCATTTAAAGAGGACTCCTCATGGATGCATGCAGTGCAGTTAGCCACATGTTTATCTATATCGGTTTTTACATCACATCAACATTATTTCATTTCTTTTGCAACACCCCACTCTTTATGATGGAGGATGAACCCACATTCAACTGCCCATATGGACTGGTCAGGCTGGATAGAACTATCCGCATTTCGTAAGTCAGTTGAAAGACTACCTCGCAATAAATCCAAATGCCGTAACGAGGATTTGAATCTACACGGGGGCATTGCGATTACAAGTTCTGTACTTTAAAGGTCATATGTACAGGTTGGGTTTATTTCATAAAATTAAAATATGAAGTAAAAGAATCACATTGAAATTATTTGCAACATTTTAGCATAACGCATTACGTCATAAATCACCGTCATAGCGCACCGATTAATAAAAGTTCGTATGACTTACTTCCCTTTGCTGTGACGTCATTCGTGATCCACTGAATGCGCCATGTAAAGGGCGTGAAGAGCGATCGCTGGTTAGAATTGGTGTTTTTCTTCAAATAAACGATCCTTAAGTCATTGTTTGGATTGACAGCGCGTTTTCTTTATTGAATATGATTCATATTATAAGAATATCAATTTGAAAAAAGATAAATTAATAACTTAACCCGTGAATTTGCATGGATTTGTCATTGTGTAAACCTGTTCATATGAAAGGAACGGCTTGAAATTTGGACGATTTTCCTTGAAATAAATGATTCTTAAGTCATTGTTTGGATTGACAGTGAATTTTCTATACTGGATATTTTCCATATTATAAGAATATCCATTTGAAAAAAACAAATTAGTGACTTAATGCGTGAGTTTACAAGGATATGTCAATGCGTTCATATGAAAGGAACGGCTTGCAATTGGGACGATTTTCCTCGAAATAGCAATCCTTTAGACAATGTTTGGATTGACAGTGGATTTTCTTTATTGCATATGTTTCATATTATAAGAATATTCTTCTGAAAAAAAAGTAAGTGACATAACACGTAAATTTGAAAGGATTTGTACATGTTTTCATATGTAAGAATCGGCTTGAAATTTTGACGATATTTGTGAAAACAGCTATTTTTATTAATATTTGTTGAAAAAAAACTCGAGTAATTTTTCGTCAATGATCGTGTTTTAGCATTAAGGGTTTAATTGAGTAGTAAACAAAGACATAGATCTGAATAAACGAATTGTTTTAAAACCGTACATCGTATAACTATAAACTGTCAAATTCACCCTGCATTGTCTTATCAATACATGAAATGAAACGGGAGAAGATCATAAATTGCGAACAAACAAACCGTATTATAACCCAACTTACTTGTGATACGAAGGTTATCCTTTAACTCACATTTTCACCACATATCAACTTACTTGTGATACGAAGGTTATCCTTCAACTCACATTTTCACCACACATCCAAATTTCAAAACTAAACACTGGCATATTCAAGAGTATTTGTTAAAATCATCCGGCAACTTTCCAGTAACTCCACCCCCAGTAAGAGGTCTATGATTCCGATGTCGTCTTAGTTGATCAACTGTTTTGACTTAAGAATTGTTCTTCTTATTCACTTTACATTTATGTTCGTTTTCTCTCGTGTGTAAGTAGCCTTGACATATTGAGCATTTAATTTTCGGACAGGTTTAATAATTAACAGCTTAAAACAAAAAAATCGTCATAGTTTATTTTACTCACAACCTTAAATAAACAAATTTGAATTTATTTTTTATGATATTGGAATTTAGATATCAATTTGACAAAATTTGATTTTGATGTCAAAACGTTTTAATTGTTGAAAACATAGAGTTAATACCATTTTGGTGAATACTGATTATCATATACTTATTGAAGTGTCAAACTACTATTCTAATAGAAAAGACAACATGTTCACTTCTTTGAATATCATAACGACAAAATATCAGACGTAAGTCACATTGAGAGTTAAATATGTCCTGACACCTTATCAATCCAAACATCCTGTGAGAGTTTCGTCTTAATTGGTTATATCTTAACAATGGATTTTTAAGCAAAATTTAATTGCCGCGCATTGAAAGTGTGAGATTTGCCGCTTGTTATTTCATGTCTGGAATAGCAGAACGTGTCAGACCTGTTAATTAACAACAGAGATGTTTAAGAGATTAACGCCAGAGGCTATCTTTCGCCTAAACAATAAAGGACTTGAGACTTGAAACATACTGTGCAGATGTGGCAGATTGGTGTTAATTTGCATCACGACCCTTAATTCTTGTAATGTCCGATATTTGTTGATTGACCTTTTGTATGTGAGGTAAACTGACAATAATCAATTAAATTGTAAACAAAGAGATTATGTTCAAATGTGTAAATTATATATTAAGTGATCTTATTACTAAATTATCAATATGAATTTGTAATAACCATGTTTGAACACCTGCATTTCAGTGTGACATACTTCATTGTGTGATTTAAATAATTCCGAAAAGCAGACGCTTAAGTTAAGATCGAACCCATTATATTTTGCGTTGTTGAGTTCAGAAACAGTTTGCGGATATCAATTATTCATTATTTTGAATTTTCATTCAAAGACAACGGTAGATAAAAGAAACTTGCTTGTTTTAATAGGTTTGTTATCATAGCAATCAACGTCCATTTTTCATTTTGTCTCATTTATGTACAATGGCAACGTTTCTACGATTATGTTAAAACATAAAACAAGTTTTGCAAATAAGAACAAGATGCATTTTAGCGTTTAAAACCCAAATACATGACAATACAATAACTTATGATGTTGGATGAAATTAACATATTCTTGCAACCCTTTGAATTCTTACGTAATATAATCGTAAAGCAGCCTAATTACGTATTCCTAACTAAGTATGTAGCATTTGAAGGAAGGTCAAGGCCGCGAGCCACGTCGGCTGTGTTTTATCTGCGCTCTCAAAAAAAAATTGGCGTCAGCCGCGGCAAAACGCTCAAAAGCTGAAGAGGAAAAAGCAAAACGACATCACAAAGGTACGGAAGGTATGGAAGATAGCATGTGTGAATCGGAACCCGATGAATCTCCTACTTCGACTCCAAGTGGTAAGAAAGTGGAATTCACTTCTACGGAGACACCTAAATCAAAGCAAGGTCAGGACAAACAGCCAACTATTGATAAACACCTTGTTGCAATAGACAATATAGCCCCAGATCAGCTAAACACCATTTTGAATAATTTCTCCCTCAAACTCAATAAACTAGCATCTCAAGAATACATTGAAACTAAGTTCAAACAAATGATAACAGAAGAATTCTTGAGGAGAACTCTCAAAACCTTTCAAAACGAAATAAAGGACCAATTGAAAAAGGAAGTAGAAAATGTCAATAAATGCGTCTCAATTCTTGAGGACAGAGTAAGATTGGCAGAAAACACTGTAGAATCTGTCCAGAATAAGATATCTGATTTGCAAATGGATATGGATGCCCTGAGGACCGAGAACACCCGAATTAAAGAAAACTTCGAGAAAATGGCCGACACTTTAAAGGAACGCGAACAAATACTGGAGAAGCAAGGCGATGACATAAACCGACTCGAGCAATACACTAGAAGGAATAGCGTCCGAGTTTATGGTCTGGATGATCGGGACAAGGATGAGTCGTCGACGGAAACGGCCGAACACATCGTCAGAATGGTCAACAACAAGATCGGTATTCAAATAGGTCTTAAGGACATCGATATTGCTCACAGGATGGGGACTTTCTCTAAAGATGCAAATCGACCAATTATTTGTAAGTTTGTATCCCGTTTCACGAAGCACAGTATAATCAAAAACCGTAGAAAGCTGAAAGGTACGCCTATTGTCATCAGAGAAGATCTTACATGGAAAAACGCTAAACTGCTGGAGAGGGCTAGTGAGTGCGACAGCGTGAAAAGTGCCTGGTCTGACGAAGGAAGAATAATCGCGCTTTTAAAAGACGGTAGAAGGCTTGTGATCGATAAGAAAACAGATTGGAATTCGATGTAACTTTCTGACAATCGGTACCGGTTGTGCTGAAGCGGATATAAAGCATTCCAATTAAAAGTGTCGTCAAGCTATTTGTGTATTTTAAACCAAATTTCAAAGACCTCCCCTCACATTAATAACTCCAGATAATGTCACGATAAAAGGTTATGATGAGCTGTAGAACTGCTTATGTTGAGCTTTCTCTTCTGTTGTCACATCAATTTTTTTACAGAACAATAAACTAATATTTGATATTTACCAAACGAGAAATTTAAAAAAATTGAAAATGTTTACAAATGACAATTAAAGTTCTGATAGTTTTGAAAATCATTGCTCTGGTATGCAGGTATCTTGTGGCAAATGAAGAGGTTGCTCATTTTGAGCAATTTCTCCTTTCCCCGCAATGTTCTCTAAAGTCATGTGGGGCAGCCAGTAAATGTCGGTCATAGTTTGGTAAAAGGGTTAAAGACTATAACGCAGGTTTTCAAATTCAGAGAAGCACACAGTCATTATATCTATCGTTATTATATCCAGAGACATGGATAACATGTAATCTATGTCTCTGCTATATGTCGATCCGTACTCACATGTTCATAGAATTTTTTAAAAACAGGTGTATAAATGCCTTTTTGCCCTGTCAGTTAAATGTGTTTTTGCCTGCCTAAATTCAAAAGAGATTTGAGAAGATACTGGAAAGTGAACGAAAATATGGTACTCCTTTCTGGTGTGGAGAACATTAGCCGAGAAGTGGATACTGCTCACAATGAGCAGTTTTTTCTTCTTCTCATTGATTTCCTCCACAGTCGCCTGATGAAATTTGAAAGCTTGAGCATTTTTTTTCTTTTCCCAAATGATTTGTAAAGTCGTCTGCGACAGTAATAAATAAAATTCGGTTAAAGTTTGGTAAAGAGTTAGACTTTGATGAATGTGTAAAGTATGGTAACACCAATACATCATTGAATGTATATTAGTGAAAATTATCAAATTGTGAATTGTTTTTCCTGTATAGGTCTACTTGAACACTTTGTTTTTGTTTTTTGTTGTCTTTATTTTATTGTGCTTTGATTTTGCTTTTGCTTTTTCTTTTGTTTTGTTCATATACATGTGATTTGTCTTTATTTTATTATGCTTTGGTTAATTACCAAACCTATTATGCCTATGTTTTGTTAGTCCTGTTCCCACATTGAAATTTGATTAATGAATGGAATATCCTTTTTTTCCCTGCACACATATCATAGAACCCAAACTATGAAACATATCTTTTTTTTTTCTTTTATACAGGGGGCCATTAGTGGACTATTGGAGATGGTAGTTTATCCTATAAATAATTGTCAAAGATTAACACACTTAATATGTATACAATGTGTTCATTTTCTCTTAGTGCTTCAGGAGTGGTGGTTAAAAAGGGTTAAAGATGTCAAATAAGATCTCTGTGGTTTCGATGAATGTCCAAGGTCTGGGTGATAAAGCCAAACTAAAAGATGTGTTAAATTTCCTGAAAGGTAAACAGTACTCAATATGTATGTTACAAGACACTCACTTTACACAAGCAGAAGAAAGATTTATTCGAAATGAATGGGGATATGAATGTTATTTTAATAGTTTTAACAGTAAATCTCGAGGTGTAGCCATCTTTATAAATAACTTTTTTGATTTTAAATTAACTAGTGTAGAACAAGACAAAGAGGGGAATATGTTACTTTTGAATTGTAAAATTTGTGATAAAGATATCACTTTAATTAATATTTATGGCCCAAACAGAGACAGCCCAGCCTTTTATGAGGATGTCAATAACAGAATATCAAAATATAATGAAAACTCCTTTATCATAACAGGGGACTTCAATTTGGTTTTAAATCCAGATATGGATTCTTATAATTATCTACATGTGAACAACCCCCATGCAAGGGAAAAAGTGCTAGAAATTATTTCTAGATACAATCTAATAGATTGCTGGAGAGAAAGCCATCTTGAATGCAAAGAATATAGTTGGTTTAGGAGAAACCCAATTAAAAAAGCAAGACTAGACTTCTGCTTGATCTCTAGCAATCTGTTCACGGATATTGACTGCTGTAGAATTTTACCGGGATACCGCACAGATCACTCTCTAATAAACACAATTTTTGAATTTGATAAATTTAAACGAGGAATATCCTATTGGAAGTTTAATAATTCCTTATTACAAGATATTTTTTATGTAAATGATATAAAACAAGTTATAAAACAGGTCAAACTACAATATGTTACAAACAACCATGTCAATAATGAGAATATAGATACAGTACCTCTAACAGACCTTGCTTTTAACATCAATGATCAACTCTTTTTTAAAACATTACTAATAAGTATCAGGGGAAAATCAATTTCATATTCTTCTTTTAAAAAGAAGTCGGAAATAAATAAGGAAAATAATCTTTTAAAAGAAATTGAAATATTAGAAAAGGAGGAAAATGTTGACTTTGATATGCTTTACGTTAAAAAAGGGGAACTTTTAGAATTGCGCAAGAAAAAGATGGCAGGAGTTTTTATTAGGTCAAAAGCAAAATGGATTCAGGAGGGAGAAAAACCCACCAAATTCTTTTGTAATTTAGAAAACCAACATTATGTATCAAAATTTATGAATACTTTAACAACAGAATCAGGAAACATCTTGAAAACACAAGTTGAAATTTTACAAGAAACTAAACGCCATTATGAGAAACTCTATAAGGAAAGAAACATCAAAGACCGTTCAATTCATGATTCTCTTAAAAACCTCAGCATACCAAAACTATCCGATAAAGATAAACAATCAATTGAAGGTATATTAACTTACAAGGAAGCGCTGCAAAGTCTTAAACGAATGTCAAATAATACCAGTCCTGGTAATGATGGTTTCACTGCAGAATTTTTCAAATTCTTCTGGAATGATATTGGTATATTTTTAGTTAGATCAATAAATTATGCCTTTACAGCAGGAGAACTCTCTGTTACCCAAAAGCAAGGAGTCATAACATGTATTCCTAAAGGAAGCAAAGATAAATCTTACTTAAAAAACTGGAGACCAATCTCTCTTCTTAATGTTACATACAAGATTGCATCATCATCAATTGCTTATAGAATAAAAAACAAACTGTGCAATATAATTGATGAGGATCAAACCGGCTTTTTGCCGGGCCGACTTATGGCAACCAATATAAGACTTCTTTATGACATTCTTTATTGCACTGAAAAATATAATATTCCAGGGCTTTTGTTGTTGATAGACTTTGCAGCTGCTTTTGATACAGTCTCTTGGAGTTTTATGTCTAAAGTTCTAGAATCTTTCAATTTTGGTCCATCGATCAGGAAATGGATAAAGCTTTTTTACACAAATCCTGAATCTTGTGTTATAGTAAATGGTCACATGTCTGAGTGGTTCATCTTGCAAAGAGGCTGTCGTCAAGGCGATGCTTTGTCACCCTACTTGTTCATTCTTTGTGCAGAAATACTCTCTATAATGTTTAGAAATAACCCTAAAATTAAAGGCATAACTATTAATGGGAAAGAATACCTTGTCTCGAAATATGCAGACGACACTAGTCTAACTCTAGACGGCACACAAGAATCTCTTGTTAACACATTAAATGTTTTAAAATTTTATGGATCTATCTCCGGCCTTAACATCAATCATGACAAAACCAATGTTATATGGATTGGCTCAAGAAAAAACTCTCAAGTTATTCTCTGTCCAGAGCAAAATTTATGTTGGGGTAACACCACATTTACAGTCTTGGGAGTCAAATTTTCAATATATTTGAACGAAATGATAACTCTAAATTATGACTCAAAGATAGAAGAAATAAAAAAAATGTTAGTGGTATGGTCTAAAAGAGTCTTAACGCCTTTTGGGAAACTTGTTGTAGTTAAATCTCTGGCTCTTGCAAAGTTAAACCATCTTTTTTTAGGCATACCAAACCCACCTCAAGACAAAATCAACACACTGCAGAATATGTTTTATAAGTTTATTTGGAACAATGCAAATGACAAAGTCAAAAGAGATATAATTATTCAGGACTATAAATTTGGTGGGTTGAAAATGATTGATGTTAAAATATTTATGCATAGCTTAAAAGTCACTTGGCTGAGAAGGCTTTTATATATCAATAATAAATTCAGTAACCTTGTGGAATATTTGTGTCCCGCAATAAAAAAAATGTATGTTTTTGGAACAGATTATATTAAAACCCAACTAGACCATCAACACAACATATTTTGGAAAGATGTTTTAAATAGTTACCTTAACCTTGCAACTAAAACACAGCCAACTTATAAGGAAGAATTTCTTTTTAGTCCAATATGGTTCAACCCAAATATTAAGGTCGGAGGATCCATCATATTTTATAAAAGATGGCTTGCGGCAGGAATAGTTTTCATAAGAGACCTTTTTCACAAAAATGGAAGATTTTATACATATCAGGAAATTGTTGAAATTTTCAATATAAAAACTAATTTTTTAGAATTTAATGGTGTATTAAAAGCAACAAGTCTTTATCTGAAAGCAAATAACATTAATCAATCACCACTTGTAATCCTAAATGCACCTTTACCCTTAATAATTTCTGTGATTAATGAGGATAGGAAAGGATGTAAAGCAATATATAGGAAAATGTTAAAAGAGGGAAAATATCCTCAAACTTTTCAAAAGTGGAAAGACGACTTTGATACTTTACAAATGTCAAGCCATATAAATGAATCAATATATGGAGAAGTCTTTAAATTTACATGCGACCCAATAATGCTATGGTTCCAATTTAGAATTAATCACAGAATCTTAGCAACTAACTATTTACTAAAAAAAATGCAAATTTCTGTTGATGACAAATGCACCTTCTGCAAAAACGAACAAGAGACTATACTTCATCTCTTCTGGACTTGTCCAGTAACCCAGCAATTTTTTACTCAGTTATCTATTTTTATTAAAAACAAATGTCAAATTAATTTCGTGGATTGGACTGCGCTAGAAGTATTATTTGGAAACATTGACATGGACAAAGTGATTAATAATATACTGCTGCAAGCCAAATATCATATATATTTAAAAAAAATAAGAAAACAAATGCCGTCTATTGAATCTTTCAAATATCAAATTAAACTATTTTACACTACAGAACAACATTTAGCACAAAAGTCTTTCAACATGGATAGTTTTGAAGCATCATGGGAAAAATACAAAAATATTGCATTATAATTAATACATGAATAATACTATATTTTTTTTCTTACTGAAGTGTTAAAATGTGTTATTACAAATCGCCCCCTTTCCGTCGTCCACTTGTTTTGTTTTGTTTTTTTTTTTGGTTTTTTTTTGGCACCCCACACTGTATGTAGTCCACCTTTCATGTTTAAAACATGGAAGTGAATAGTAAATTATGTGTTCTTGATCTTTTTCTATTTTATTTTTTGTTCGCTCTTCTATTTTTTCTTGTATTGAAATACTTTTGTTTTTCTTTTTCTCTGTTAAAAAATTGAAAAACTATTTTTGTTGTAAATTAACACCTTGTCAAACAGTTATACATTCACCATTATTTAAGAAACATTTCATGACTGTTAATTAATATTGATTTATGGCTGTTGATAAACTGTTTTGTATGAAATCTGTACAATCAAACATATATTTATACTGTTGTGCAAATATCATCCTTATTCTATAGCTAAAGGGTCCTTTGTGTCCGAATGATAAAGATGGTGGATTTAGATCTTTAGCAATGCGAATTGAGTCCCACCAATACCTCTGGTGGCGAATGGGCACATAAGATTGTATATTAAAGAAAAAAGCAAAATGATGTTTTAAAAATAAGATTCATCTGACAAGAGTTGTCATTCACGGTGAAAATTGATCGATTGATTTTGATACTACATGTATTTTTTGGACAATCACAGTTTTCTTTTACTTAACCCAAAATTCCATACTGTTTAATTTTATACTGGTTAATTTTATACTGATTCACCTAAAAAAGACAGACCAGAGAGCATCTGTGATGGGGACTGACTTCTCCGAAATAAACCGATTGGTTGTCTGTCACAGAGTTTTCTGTTCAAGAAGCTGTAGTGTTATGGATCATTTGCGTTTATTTGATGTATTTATGAGAATTTTGGGTCAAGTTAGAATGTATTTATCATTTTGCTCTTGTTGTATGATAATGTAAGGTATGTAGAGGGGTGGCCCCTCCCAACCCTCACATACCAATTGACGGGGGGAATAAATGGGTTAGAGCTTTTGAACTCTAACTGAAAAAATATACCAACATTACATGAGTATATTTCTTCAACGCCTAGAAACCGTCCAAGAATCGCACATTTTACACTCACGCAACCCGTTTTCCAACCATAGCTCGAACCCATGCTGACACCTAGCCAATGCTTCTATCTGAACAAATCTTGTCTCATTTTCTTCATAGAGTTCTTAGGTTCACAAAGCAACGTCAACAATAATGACTAGTTTTCACAAGTAGCAGCTGACGATAATTCGATAATATGGTCACTGAGTATCGCTCATAATCCACATTTCCAACCTCGTTTTTGTCGTCTTGGGTCCGAAATTTAGCCATAGCTCATTTACTAAGCGTTTGTTCATCATGTCTTTGGGGTAGAATTGTACCTAGGACATGTACCAACAATATATACCAACATTACATGGGTATGCCATCCAATAAAGGCTTCAACGCCTAGAAACCGTCCAAGAATCGCACATTTTACACTCCTGCAACCCGCTTTCCAACCATAGCTCGAACCCCTGCTGACACCTAGCCAATGCTTCTATCAGAACAAATCTTATCTTATTTTCTTCATAGAGTCCTTAGGTACACAAAGCAACGTCAACAATAATAACTAGTTTTCACCAGTAGCGGCTGACGATAATTCGATAATATGGTCACTGAGTATCGCTCAGAATCCACCTTTCCAACCTCTTTTTGTCGTCTTGGGTCCGAAATTTGGCCATTGCTCATTCACTAAGCGTTTGTTCATCATGTCTTTAGGTTAGAATTATACCTAGGACATGTACCAACAATATATACCAACATTACATGGGTATGTTTCTTCAACACCTAGAAACCGTCCAAGAATCGCACATTTTACACTCACGCAACCCGTTTTCCAAACATAGCTCGAACCCATGCTGACACCTAGCCAATGCTTCTATCGGAACAAATCTTATCTCATTGTCTTCATAGAGTCCTTAGGTACACAAAGCAACGTCAGCAATAATGACTAGTCTTCACAAGTAACAGTTGACGATAATTCGATAATATGGTCACTGAGTATCGCTCAGAATCCACATTTCAAACCTCTTTTTTGTCGTCTTGGGTCCAAAATTTGGCCATTGCTCATTCACTAAGCGTTTGTTCATCATGTCTTTGGGTTAAAATTGTACCTAGGACATGTACCAACAATATATACCAACATTACATGGTATGTTTCTTCAACGCCTAGAAACCGTCCAAGAATCGCACATTTTACACTCCGCAACCCGTTTTCCAACCATAATTCGAACCCCTGCTGACACCTAGCCAATGCTTCTATCGGAACAAATCTTATCTCCTTTTCTTCATAGAGTCCTTAGGTTCACAAAGCAATGTCAACAATAATGACTAGTTTTCACAAGTAGCACCTGCCGATAATTCGATAATATGGTCACTGAGTATCGCTCATAATCCACATTTCCAACCTCGTTTTTGTCATCTTGGGTCCGAAATTTGGCCATTGCTCATTCACTAAGCGTTTGTTCATCATGTCTTTATGTTAGAATTGTACCTAGGACATGTACCAACAATATATACCATCATTACATGGGTATGTTTCTTCAACGCCTAGAAACCGTCCAAGAATCGCACATTTTACACTCACGCAACCCGTTTTTCAACCATAGCTCGAACCCATGCTGACACCTAGCCTATGCTTCTATCGGAACAAATCTTATCTCATTTTCTTCATAGAGTCCTTAGGTACACAAAGCAGCGGCAACAATAATGACTAGTCTTCACAAGTAGCAGTTGACGATAATTCGATAATATGGTCACTGAGTATCGCTCAGAATCCACATTTCCAACCTCTTTTTTGTCGACGTGGGTTCGAAATTCGGCCATTGCTCATTCACTAAGCGTTTGTTCATCATGTCTTTTGGGTTAGAATTGTACCTAGGACATGTACCAACAATATATACCAACATTACATGGGTATGCCATCGAATAAAGGCTTCAACGCCTAGAAACCGTCCAAGAATCGCACATTTTACACTCACGAAACAGGTTTTCCAACCATAGCTCGATCCCCTGCTGACACCTAGCCAATGCTTCTATCGGAACAAATCTTATCTCATTTTCTTCATAGAGTCCTTAGGTACACAAAGCAACGTCAACAATAATAACTTGTTTTAACAAGTAGCAGCTGACGATAATTCGATAATATGGTCACTGAGTATCGCTCAGAATCCACATTTCCAACCTCTTTTTTGTCGTCTTGGGTCCGAAATTTGGCCATTGCTCATTCACTAAGCGTCTTTTCATCATGTCTTTGGGTTAGAATTGTACCTAGGACATGTACCAACAATATATACCAACATTACATGGGTATGCCATCGAATAAATGCTTCAACGCCTAGAAACCGTCCAAGAATCGCACATTTTACACTCACGCAACCCGTTTTCCAACCATAGCTCGAACCCCTCCTGACACCTAGCCAATGCTTCTATCGGAACAAATCTTATCTCATTTTCTTCATAGAGTCCTTAGGTACACAAAGCAATGTCAACAATAATGACTAGTCTTCACACGTAGCAGCTGACGATAATTCGATAATATGGTCACTGAGTATCGCTCAGAATCCACATTTCCACCCTCTTTTTTGTCGTCCTGGGTCCGAAATCTGGCCATTGCTCATCGACTTAGCGTCTGTTTATCACGTTTTTGACTGAAAACAGCCGTGTAATATATTTGGTTTGTGTTTTTAAAGATATACCAGCAAGATAAGCAGTATGTCTGTACTTTTTAATTAGGGAGAACAAGCAATAGGGTGTCCGACGGCGTGACTCTTTCATAATAAAGACACACTATAACTGTCGTGTTCAATGTGGCAGCGATTGTAAAAGTTAATTCGTCCAAGCGTCGAATAAACCATTGATTGGCTGAGCAGTTATAATTAAAAAGAAATAACTAAACAACAAAACTATAGTTTTGAAAAAGAATCGTCCTTCACGGGATTCGAACTTGGAGAGCCGGCGTGAGAGACGGTAGCGGCATCCACTACGCTACCGAGGCTTGTGCATGATTATAGCTAAGAAGTTATCTTTAACTATTTTCTTTATGTTTTCAGGTCAATACCATTTTGATACTCAGCCATTTCGTTGAAGGATCTCTCATTCGTTTGATTAAACAACGATTGTATTAATATTATTAGACTTTCCTTCATAAGGCCCACTTTCGCAACATGTCTATTCTTCTACTCACAAATCGAGATACAAAGTTAGAATGCAATACGTGACAGCATTAATTGTGTTCGTGCATAAATATGTTCGTAAACAATTGATTATTTATGCATGTGTATCTTCATTCATATGCTATTCCGAATGCTAGATAACCAAATCTATTTTGATAATTGCCTGGCAGTATCCTCCGTTTGTGTTTCTAGAGATAAACGAGCAAGAGAAGCGGCGTGATGGCCCCAATAGGGAGAAGAATCACGCTTAGTGAATGAGCAATGGCCAAATTTTGGACCCAAGACGACAAAAAAGAGGTTGTAAATGTGGATTCTGAGCGATACTCAGTGAACATATTATTGAATTATCGTCAACTGCTACTTATGAAGACTAGTCATTATTGTTTACGTTGCTTTGTGTACCTAAGGACTCTATGAAGAAAATGAGATAAGATTTGTTCCGATAGAAGCATTGGCTAGGTGTCAGCAGGGCTTCGAGCTATGGTTGGAAAACGGGTTGCGTGAGTGTAAAATGTGCGATTCTTGGACGGTTTCTAGGCGTTGAAGAAACATACCCATGTAATGTTGGTATATATTGTTGGTACATGTCCTAGGTACAATTCTAACCCAAAGGCATGATGACCAAACGCTTAGTGAATGAGCAATGGCCAAATTTCGGACCCAAGACGACAAAAAAGAGGTTTGAAATATGGATTCTGAGCGATACTCAGTGACCATAATATCGAATTATCGTCAGCTGCTACTTGTGAAAACTAGTTATTATTGTTGACGTTGCTTTGTGTACCTAAGGACTCCATGAAGAAAATAAGATAAGATTTGTTCCGATAGAAGCATTGGCTAGGTGTCAGCATGGCTTCGAGCTATGGTTCGAAAACGGGTTGCGTGAGTGTAAAATGTGCGATTCTTGGACGGTTTCTAGGCGTTGAAGCCTTTATTGAATGGCATACCCATGTAATGTTGGTATATATTGTTGGTACATGTCTTAGGTACAATTCTAACCCAAAGACATGATGAACAAACCCTTAGTGAATGAGCAATGGCCAAATTTCGGACCCAAAACGACAAAAAAGAGGTTGGAAATGTGGATTCTGAGCGATACTCAGTGACCATATTATCGAATTATCGTCAGCTGCTACTTGTGAAAACTAGTTATTATTGTTGACGTTGCTTTGTGTACCTAAGGACTCTATGAAAAAAATAAGATAAGATTTGTTCCGATAGAAGCATTGGCTAGGTGTCAGCAGGGGTTCGAGCTATGGTTGGAAAACGGGTTGCGTGAGTGTAAAATGTGCGATTCTTGGACGGTTTCTAGGCGTTGAAGAAACATACCCATGTAATGTTGGTATATATTGTTGGTACATGTCCTAGGTACAATTCTAACCCAAAGACATGATGAACAAACGCTTAGTGAATGAGCAATGGCCAAATTTCGGACCCAAGACGACAAAAAAGAGGTTGGAAATGTGGATTCTGAGCGATACTCAATGACCATATTATCGAATTATCGTCAGCTGCTACTTGTGAAGACTAGTCATTATTGTTGACATTGCTTTGTGTACCTAAGGACTCCATAAAGAAAATGAGATAAGATTTGTTCCGATAGAAGCATTGGCTAGGTGTCAGCAGGGGTTCGAGCTATGGTTAGAAAACCGGTTTCTTGAGTGTAAAATGTTCGATTTCTTTACGGTTTCTAGGTGTTGAAGCCTTTATTGGATGGCATACCCATGTAATGTTGGTATATATTGTTGTTACATGTCCTAGGTACAATTCTAACCCAAAGACATGATGAACAAACCCTTAGTGAATGAGCAATGGCCGAATTTCGGACCCAAGACGACAAAAAAGAGGTTGGAAATGTGGATTCTGAGCAATACTCAGTGACCATATTATCGAATTATCGTCAGCTGCTACTTGTAAAAATTAGTTATTATTGTTGACGTTGCTTTGTGTACCTAAGGACTCTATGAAGAAAATGAGATAAGATTTGTTCCGATAGAAGCATTGGCTAGGTGTCAGCAAGGGTTCGAGCTATGGTTGGAAAACTGGTTTCTTGAGTGTAAAATGTTCGATTTCTTTACGGCTTCTAGGCGTTGAAGCCCGCATTGGATGGCATAGGCATGTGATGTTGGTAGATAATGTAGGTTCATGTCCTAGGTACAATTTTAACCCAAAGACATGATGAACAAACGCTTAGTGAATGAGCAATGGCCAAATTTCGGACCCAAGACGACAAAAAAGAGGTTGGAAATGTGGATTCTGAGCGATACTCTGTGATCATATTATCGAATTATCGTCAGCTGCTACTTGTGAAAACTAGTTATTATTGTTGACGTTGCTTTGTGTACCTAAGGACTCTATAAAGAAAATGAGATAAGATTTGTTCCGATAGAAGCATTGGCTAGGTGTCAGCAGGGGTTCGAGCTATGATTGGAAAACGGGTTGCGTGAGTGTAAAATGTGCGATTCTTGGACGGTTTCTAGGCGTTGAAGCCTTTATTGGATGGCATACCCATGTAATGTTGGTATATATTGTTGGTACATGTCCTAGGTACATTTCTAACCCAAAGACATGATGAACAAAACCTTAGTGAATGAGCAATGGCCAAATTTCGGACCCAAGACGACAAAAATGAGGTTGGAAATGTGGATTCTGAGCGATACTCAGTGACCATATTATCGAATTATCGGCAGCCGCTACTTGTGAAAACTAGTTATTATTGTTGACGTTGCTTTGTGTACCTAAGGACTCTATGGAGAAAATAAGATAAGATTTGTTCCGATAAAAGCATTGGCTAGGTATCAGCAGGGGTTCGAGCTATGGTTGGAAAACGGGTTGCGTGAGTGTAAAATGTGCAATTTTTGGACGGTTTCTAGGCGTTGAAGAAACATACCCATGTAATGGTGGTATATATTGTTGGTACATGTCCTAGGTACAATTCTAACCCAAAGACATGATGAACAAACCCTTAGTGAATGAGCAATTGCCAAATTTCGGACCCAAGACGACAAAAAAGAGGTTTGAAATGTGGATTCTGAGCGATACTCAGTGACCATATTATCGAATTATCGTCAGCTGCTACTTGTGAAAACTGGTTATTATTGTTGACGTTGCTTTGTGTACCTAAGGACTCTATGAAGAAGATGAGATAAGATTTGTTCAGATAGAAGCATTGGCTAGGTGTCAGCAGGGGTTCGAGCTATGGTTGGAAAACAGGTTGCGTGAGTGTAAAATGTGCGATGCTTGGACGGTTTCTAGGCATTGAAGAAACATACCCATGTAATGTTGGTATATATTGTTGGTACATGTCCTAGGTACAATTCTAAGCAAAAGACATGATGAACAAACGCTTAGTGAATGAGCAATGGCCAAATTTCGGACCCAAGACGACAAAAAAGAGGTTGGAAATGTGGATTCTGAGCGATACTCAGTGACCATATTATCCAATTATCGTCAGCTGCTACTTGTGAAGACTAGTCATTATTGTTGACGTTGCTTTGTGTACCTAAGGACTCTATGAATAAAATGAGATAGGATTTGTTCCAATAGAAGCATTGGCTAGGTGTCAGCAGGGGTTCGAGCTATGGTTGGAAAACGGGTTGCGTGAGTGTAAAATTTGCGATTCTTGGACGGTTTCTAGGCGTTGAAGAAACATACCCATGTAATGTTGGTATATATTGTGTGTACATGTCCTAGGTACAATTCTAACCCAAAGACATGATGAACAAACGCTTAGTGAATGAGCAATGGCCAAATTTCGGACCCAAGACGACAAAAAAGAGGTTGGAAATGTGGATTTTGAGCGATAATCAGTGACCATATTATCGAATTACCGTCAACTGCTACTTGTGAAGACTAGTCATTATTATTGACGTTGCTTTGTGTACATAAGGACTCTATGAAGAAAATGAGATAAGATTTGTTCCGATAGAAG
The DNA here is from genome assembly GCA_947846245.1 of Cerastoderma edule. Lineage (NCBI taxonomy): Eukaryota > Metazoa > Mollusca > Bivalvia > Cardiida > Cardiidae > Cerastoderma > Cerastoderma edule. Next base: position 14,416,014 of record OX401408.1, on the reverse strand, counting down.
CATTGGCTAGGTGTCAGCAGGGGTTCGAGCTATAGTTGGAAAACGGGTTGCGTGAGTGTTAAATGTGCGATTCTTGGACGGTTTCTAGGCGTTGAAGAAACATACCCATGTAATGTTGGTATATATTGTTTGTACATGTCCTAGGTACAATTCTAACCCAAAGACATGATGAACAAACGCTTAGTGAATGGGCAATGGCCAAATTCCGGACCCAAGACGACAAAAAAGAGGTTGGAAATGTGGATTCTGAGCGATACTCGGTGACCATATTATCGAATTATCGTCAGCTGCTACTTGTGAAGACTAGTCAGTATTGTTGACGTTGCTTTGTGTAACTAAGGACTCTATGAAGAAAATGAGATAAGATTTGTTCCGATAGAAGCATTGGCTAGGTGTCAGCAGGGGTTCGAGCTATGGTTGGAAAACGGGTTTCTTGAGTGTAAAATGTGCGATTCTTGGACGGTTTCTAGGCGTTGAAGAAACATACCCACGTAATGTTGGTATATATTGTTGGTACATGTCCTAGGTACAATTCTAACCCAAAGACATGATGAACAAACCCTTAATGAATGAGCAATGGCCAAATTTCGGACCCAAAGACGACAAAAAAGAGGTTGGAAATGTGGATTCTGAGCGATACTCAGTGACCATATTATCGAATTAGTGTCAACTGCTACTTGTGAAGACTAGTCATTATTGTTGACGTTGCTTTGTGTACCTAAGGACTCTATGAAGAAAATGAGATAAGATTTGTTCCGATAGAAGCATTGGCTAGGTGTCAGCAGGGGTTCGAACTATGGTTGGAAAACCGGTTTCTTGAGTGTAAAATGTGCGATTCTTGGACGGTTTCTATGCGTTGAAGCCTTTATTGGATGGCATTCCCATGTAATGTTGGTATATATTGTTGGTGCATGTCCTAGGTACAATTCTAACCCAAAGACATGATGAACAAACCATTAGTGAATAAGCAATGGCCTAATTTCGGACCCAAGATGACAAAAAAGAGGTTGGAAATGTGGATTCTGATCGATACTCAGTGACCGAATTAACGAATTATCGTCAGCTGCTACTTGTGAAGACTAGTCATTATTGTTGACGTTGCTTTGTGTACCTAAGGACTCTATGAAGAAAATGAGATAAGATTTGTTCCGATAGAAGCATTGGCTAGGTGTCAGCAGGGGTTCGAGCTATGGTTGGAAAACGGGTTGCGTGAGTGTAAAATGTGCGATTCTTGGACGGTTTCTAGGCGTAAAAGACCATATTGGATGGCATAGCCATGTAATGTTGGTATATATTGTTGGTAAATGTCCTAGGTACAATTCTAACCCAAAGACATGATGAACAAAGCCTTAGTGAATGAGCAATGGCCAAATTTCGGACCCAAGACGACAAAAAAGAGGTTGGAAATGTGGATTCTGAGCGATACTCAGTGTCCATATTATCGAACTATCGTCAACTGCTACTTGTGAAGACTAGTCATTATTTTTGACGTTGCTCTGTTTACCTAAGGACTCTATGAAGAAAATGAGATAAGATTTGTTCCGATAGAAGCATTGGCTAGGTGTCAGCAGGGGTTCGAGCTATAGTTTGAAAACGGGTTGCGTGAGTGTAAAATGTGCGATTCTTGGACGGTTTCTAGGCGTTGAAGAAACATACCCATGTAATGTTGGTATCTATTGTCGGTATATGTCCTAGGTACAATTCTAACCCAAAGACACGATGAACAAACGCTTAGTGAATGAGCAATGGCCAAATTTCGGACCCAAGACGACAAAAAAGAGGTTGGAAATGTGGATTCTGAGCAGTACTCAGTGACCATATTATCGAATTATCGTCAGCTGCTACTTGTGAAGACTAGTCATTATTGTTGACGTTGCTTTGTGTACCTAAGGACTCTATAGAGAAAATGAGATAAGATTTGTTCCGATAGAAGCATTGGCTAGGTGTCAGCAGGGGTTCGAGCTATGGTTGGAAAACCGGTTTCTTGAGTGTAAAATGTTCGATTTCTTTACGGCTTCTAGGCGTTGAAGCCCGCATTGGATGGCATAGCCATGTGATGTTGGTAGATAATGTAAATACATGTCCTAGGTACAATTCTAGCCCAAAACCTGATGAACAGACGCTTAGTCGATGAGCCATGGCCAAGTTTTGGACCCAAAACTGTTAGAAAAAGAGGTTGAAAGTGTTCCTTTTGAGCGTTTTTCAGCGGCCATTTTCTCGAGTTATCATTAGCTGATACTTGTGGTAACTACTTGTTATTGTAGGCATTGTTTTGTGTACATGTAAATATCAAGACAGTCTTGATACGAGCATTGGCTAAGCGCCGTTCGGGGTTCAAACATGGGTGGGTAATGAACGGGAGATAAGCCGTGATTGAATATGAGGAGACAGCAGAAAGTGCATTGGATTGGACTGGTGTCGGATCTTGATGTATGTTGTAGTGACATGTGCTGGGTACGGGGTTCGTTAATGAGCATTCGGAATATCAAGGAAAGTCTCCAAATATATATAAGATTAATCCCGCATGTATCACTTTGAGATGTCCAATTTAAGAGCGGTAGCAGACGCCACGTTACCGCAAGTGGTATACAGTGCTTTTCAAACATTATGGGTAGAAACCAATGTTGGAAAACGGGAAATTGCTCATAACAACCATTTCATCCTTTAATTACAGTGGTCTCTAAAGTGCTCTGCAGCAGATGCGATAAAGTGAGGTGTGATGCAGACTCTCTTTTGCCATAAGGAGGCATATCCATTTAACATCCAATATAAAAAGCATTGAAACATAGAAGCATTGTTTCTCAGGGAAAAAAAACCCATTGCCTTCTTTTATCACAATGTTTCGCTTGGGAATGTTCCATTTTCTTTGAACATAAATACACGTGGACATGCAGATGCATGATGTTGCAGGTAATGTATAAGAGAAGGAAAGTGGGAAATAGGGGAACCGGTTCATGCAGCTTGTTAAGCGCCTTTTCACGTTCACCGTATTTGTTTATCATTTTACCTGACCACTGCAATACGGCAGTAAGTGCTTCATATTTGTACATGCCTTACTTCAGTTTTTGAATCGATCCCTCATTGTGTGGATGAATAGCTGCTGGCATGCTTTTCTCGCTCACTATACATGTGAACGGCCGGGGCGGTGTAGGAAGACAATCTAAAGTAATAAAAGAGCACCAGCACTGCCATTTGCAAACACTATTTGGTAGAGTTCTGTTGACTTTGACAAGGGGTTTCATCATGCCAATCGCTTTTTTCTGCTAATTCTCAATCTGTCCGATCAGCGCCGAAGTACATTGTCACACGGACGCATAAACTGAAGTGTAGTTTGGTCCTTTGTTCCCAAGAATATTAGATACTTTAACCCTTTACCAAACGCCGAACTTTCCACTGTCCCAAAGTGAAAGAGTTTCCAAACTGTGGTTCAAACAGTGATTAAAAAGAAAACACAATCCTCTGATAGGGCAGAGAATATTGCGTTTCACAATTTAAGTGTAAAAGAGTGCAAGTATGGCTTTAAACATTACGTCTTAGTTTTCCTACTATCCATTCACAAGCCTCGATAGCCTAATGGATAACACTCTCGCTTGTCACGCCAGCGGTCCAAGTTCGATTCCCGTTAATGACAATATTTTTTTTCCAAACTATACATTTATTGTTTAGTTCTTTTTAATTATTCAAACTGCTCGGCCAAGCAATAATTTAATAAGTAATTGGACGAATTATATTTGACAATCGCTGCCAAATTGAACACGGCAGTTTAAGTGTATCGTTATTGTTGGAAGAGTCATGACGTTAGTCAAACTCTTGATTCTTCTCCTTATTGGGGCCATCACGCCGCTTCTCTTGCTCGTTTATCTCTAGAAACACAAACGGAGGATACTGCCAGGCAATTATCAAAATAGATTTGGTTATCTAGCACTCGGAATAGCATATGAATGAAGGTACACATGCATAAATAATAAATTGTTTACGAACATATTTATGCACGAACACAATTAATGCTGTCACGTATTGCATTCTAACTTTGTATCTCGATTAGTGAGTATAAGAATAGACATGTTGCGAAAGTGGGCCTTATGAAGGAAAGTCTAATAATATTAATAAAATCGTTGTTTAATCAAACGAATAAGACATCCTTCAACGAAATGGCTGAGTAAAAATGGTATTGACCTCAAAACATAAAGAGAATAGTTAAACATAACTTCTTAGCTACAATCATGCACAAGCCTCGGTAGCGTAGTGGATGCCGCTACCGTCTCTCACGCCGGCGCTCCAAGTTCGAATCCCGAGAAGGACGATTCTTTTTCAAAACTATAGTTTTGTTGTTTAGTTATTTCTTTTTAATTATAACTGCTCAGGCAATCAATGGTTTATTCGACGCTTGGACGAATTAACTTTTACAATCGCTGCCACATTGAACACGACAGTTATAGTGTGTCTTTATTATGGAAGAGTCACGCCGTCGGACACCCTATTGCTTGTTCTCCCTAATTAAAAAAGTACCAACATACTGCTTCTCTTGCTGGTATATCTTTGGAAACACAAACAAAAATATATTACACGTCTGTTTTCAGTCAAAAACGTGATAAACAGACGCTTAGTCGATGAGCAATGGCCAGATTTCGGACCCAAGACGACAAGAAAGAGGTTGGAAATGTGGATTCTGAGCGATACTCAGTGACCATATTATCGATTATCGTCAACTGCTACTTGTGAAGACTAGTCATTATTGTTGACGTTGCTTTGTGTACCTAAGGACTCTATGAAGAAAATGTGATAAAATTTGTTCCGATAGAAGCATTGGCTAGGTGTCAGCAGGGGTTCGAGCTATGGTTGGAAAACGCGTGGCGTGAGTGTAAAATGTGCGATTCTTGGACGGTTTCTAGGCGTTGAAGCCTTTATTGGATGGCATACCCATGTAATGTTGGTATATATTGTTGGTACATGTCCTAGGTACAATTCTAACCCAAAGACATGATGAACAAACCCTTAGTGAATGAGCAATGGCCCAATTTCGGACACAAGACGACAAAAAAGAGGTTTGAAATGTGGATTCTGGGCGATACTCAGTGACCATATTATCGAATTATCGTCAGCTGCTACTTGTGAAAACTAGTTATTATTGTTGACGTTGCTTTGTGTACCTAAGGACTCTATGAAAAAAATAAGATAAGATATGTTCCGATAGAAGCATTGGCTAGGTGTCAGCAGGGGTTCGAGCTATGGTTGGAAAACGGGTTGCGTGAGTGTAAAATGTGCGATTCTTGGACGGTTTCTAGGCGTTGAAGCCTTTATTGGATGGCTTACCCATGTAATGTTGGTATATATTGTTGGTACATGTCCTAGGTACAATTCCAACCCAAAGACATGATGAACAATCCCTTAGTAAATGAGCAATGGCCAAATTTCCGACCCAAGACGACAAAAAAGAGGTTGGAAATGTGGATTCTGAGCGATACTCAGTGACAATATTATCGAATTATCGTCAGCTGCTACTTGTTAAAACTAGTTATTATTGTTGACATTGCTTTGTGTACCTAAGGACTCTATGAAGAAAATAAGATAAGATTTGTTCCGATAGAAGCATTGGCTAGGTGTCAGCAGGGGTTCGAGCTATGGTTGGAAAGCGGGTTGCGTGAGTGTAAAATGTGCGATTCTTGGACGGTTTCTAGGCGTTGAAGAAACATACCCATGTAATGTTGGTATATATTGTTGGTACATGTCCTAAGTACAATTCTAACCCAAAGACATGATGAACAAACGCTTAGTGAATGAGCAATGGCCAAATATCGGACCCAAGACGACAAAAAAGAGGTTGGAAATGTGGATTCTGAGCGATACTCAGTGACCATATTATCGAATTATCATCAGCTGCTACTTGTGAAAACTAGTTATTATTGTTGACGTTGCATTGTGTACCTAAGGACTCTATGACGAAAATAAGATAAGATTTGTTCCGATAGAAGCATTGGCTAGGTGTCAGCAGGGTTCGAGCTATGGTTGGAAAAAGGGTTGCGTGAGTGTAAAAATGTGCGATTCTTGAACGGTTTCTAGGCGTTGAAGAAACATACCCATGTAATGTTGGTATATATTGTTGGTACATGTCGTAACTACAATTCTAACCCAAAGACATGATGAACAAACGCTTAGTGAATGAGCAATGGCCAAATTTCGGACCCAAGACGACAAAAAAGAGGTTGGAAATGTGGATTGTGAGCGATACTCAGTGACCATATTATCGAATTATCGTCAGCTGCTACTTGTGAAAACTAGTTATTATTGTTGACGTTACTTTGTGTACCTAAGGACTCTAAGAAGAAAATGAGATAAGATTTGTTCCGATAGAAGCATTAGCTAGGTGTCAACAGGGGTTCGAGCTATGGTTGGAAAACGGGTTGCGTGAGTGTAAAATGTGCCATGCTTGGACGGTTTCTAGGCGTTGAAGAAACATACCCATGTAATGTTGGTATATATTGTTGGTACATGTCCTAGGTACAATTCTAACCCAAATATATGATGAACAAACGCTGAGTGAATGAGCAATGGCCAAATTTCGGACCATAGACGACAAAAAAGAGGTTGGAAATGTGGATTCTGAGCGATACTCAGTGACCATATTATCGAATTATCGTCAGCTGCTACTTGTGAAAGCTAGTTATTATTGTTGACGTTGCTTTGTGTACCTAAGGACTCTATGAAGAAAGCGAGATAAGATTTGTTCCGATAGAAGCATTGGCTAGGTGTCAGCAGGGGTTCGAGCTATGGTTGGAAAACGGGTTGCGTGAGTGTAAAATGTTCGATTCTTGGACGGTTTCTAGGCGTTGAAGAAACATACCCATGTAATGTTGGTATATATTGTTGGTACATGACCTAGGTACAATTCTAACCAAAAGACATGATGAACAAACGCTTACTGAATGAGCAATGGCCAAATTTCGGACCCAAGACGACAAAAAAGAGGTTGGAAATGTGGATTCTGAGCGATACTCAATGACCATATTATCGAAGTATCGTCAACTGCTACTTGTGAAGACTAGTCATTATTGTTGACGTTGCTTTGTTTACCTAAGGACTCTTTGAAGAAAATGAGATAAGATTTGTTCCGATAGAAGCATTGGCTAGGTGTCAGCAGGGGTTCGAGCTATGGTTGGAAAACGGGTTGCGTGAGTGTAAAATGTGCGATTCTTGGACGGTTTCTAGGCGTTGAAGCCTTTATTGGATGGCATACACATGTAATGTTGGTATATATTGTTGGTACATGTCCTAGGTACAATTCTTACCCTGAGAAATGATAAACAAACGCTTAGTGAATGAGCAATGGCCAAATTTCGGACCCAAGACGACAAAAAAGAGGTTGGAAATGTGGATTCTAAGCGATACTCAGTGACCATATTATCGAATTATCGCAACTGCTACTTGTGAAGACTAGTCATTATTGTTGACGTTGCTTTGTGTACCTAAGGACTCTATGAAGAAAATGAGATAAGATTTGTTCCGATAGAAGCTTTGGCTAGGTGTCAGCAGGGGTTCGAGCTATGGTTGGAAAACCGGTTTCTTGAGTGTAAAATGTTCGGTTTCTTTACGGTTTCTAGGCGTTTAAGCCCGCATTGGATGGCATAGCCATGTGATGTTGGTAGATAATGTAGGTACATGTCCTAGGTATAATTCTAGCCCAAAAGCCTGATGAACAGACGCTTAGTCGATGAGCCATGGCCAAGTTTTGGACCCAAAACTGTTTGAAAAAGAGGTTGAAAATGTGCTTTTTGAGCGTTTTTCAGCGGCCATTTTCTCGAGTTATCGTCAGCTGATACTTATGGTAACTACTTGTTATTGTAGGCATTGTTTTGTGTACATGTAAATATCAAGACAGTTTTGATACGAGCATTGGCTAAGCGCCGTTCGGGGTTCAAACATGGGTGGGTAATGAACGGGAGATAAGCCGTGATTGAATATGAGGAGACAGCAGAAAGTGCATTGAATTGGACTGGTGTCGGATCTTGATGTATGTTGTAGTGACATGTGCTGGGTACAGGGTTCGTTAATGAGCATTCGGAATATCAAGAAAAGTCTCCAAATATATATAAGATTGATCCCGCATGTATCACTTTGAGATGTCCAATTTAAGGGCGGTAGCAGACGCCACGTTACCGCAAGTGGTATACAGTGCTTTTTCAAACATTATGGGAAGAAACCAATGTTGGAAAAGTGGAAATTGCTTATAACAACCATTTCATCCTTTAATTACAGTGGTCTCTAAAGTGCTCAGCAGCAGATGCGATAAAGAGAGGTGTGATGCAGACTCTCCTTTGCCATAAGGAGGCATATCCATTTAACATCCAATATAAAAAGCATTGAAACGTAGAAGCATTGTTTCTCAGGAAAAAAACCATAGCCTTCTTTTATCACAATGTTCAGCTTGGGAATGTTC